>APFE030343094.1:0-32593 GCA_000404065.3 Pinus taeda
ATATTCAACGACGATCCTGATATCGTAAATTTCCTTACTTCTGAAGGATCCTACTCCAACCAAATAATTGACGAAGATCAACATGATCGACAATTACAACAAGATAGCACTAACAATGCTATACCTATATCAGTGGTCAAGTTAGAAGACCTGTACGATTTGAAAGATCAGTTTAAAAGGTCTACCAATTCGAAGCTCCAAAGTTCAACTTTGAATTATGAATTAGTAAACCTAGGAACCGATGTCAAACCCCAAAACATAAATCTAGGCCTTGGCCTAGCCCCTGAAGAAAAACTAGCATATATTCGTCTTTTGAGACAATATAAAAATGTTTTTGCTTGGAACTATGATGAACTCAAAACATACGACACTTCTATCATTGAACATACTATTCCAATGACCGATAATGGAAAACCTGTCCAACAAAAATTGAAAAAAATTCATCCCAACTTAGAAAATCAGATAAAAGCCGAACTCAATAAACTGTTGAAAGCCAAGATAATCTTTCCCATCAGACATTCTAAATGGGTCTCCAATATGGTACCTGTTAGAAAGAAAAATAGAGATATTAGAATTTGTATTGACTTTCGCAATCTTAACAAAGCCTGTCAAAAAGACAATTTTCCCTTACAAGCTATGGAGCAGATATTGCAGGCAGTGGTAGGCTCAGAATTAATGTCCTTCTTGGATGGATTTTTAGGATACAATCAAGTTCTGGTACATCATGATGATCAATTTAAAACCACATTCAGAACTAAATGGGGCACATATGCATATCGAAAGATGTTGTTTGGTTTGATTAATGCTGGTGCCACATTCCAGAGAGCCATGGACATTGCATTTAAAGGTTTAGTCAATAAATCTGTAATAATTTATTTGGATGATATAACCGTGTACTCCAAGAAACGAAGCGACCATCTCAAAGACTTGAAACAAATCTTCCAACAATGTTTAAGGTACGGAATTTCACTTAACCCAAAGAAATCTTTTTTCGCATTAAGTGAAGGGAAACTTCTAGGATTCATAGTGTCAAAATCTGGAATTCACATCGATTCTGACAGAATCAAAGGAATTTCTGAAATATCCCTACCTCATAACAAAAAAGCCATGCAATCTTTCCTTGGTCAAATCAATTTTGTAAAGAGATTTGTTCCAGATTTTTCAAGAATCGTATCTCCTTTACAAACCATGATAAAAAAGAACTCTAATTTTAAATGGGGCCAAGATGAACATGAAGCGTTCAACCTGATCAAACAGGCTATTATTAATGCTCCATCTTTCGCAACTCCGAATTTTTCAGAGCCTTTTATTTTATACACATTTGCCTCAGATAGGTCATATGCTGCGATACTCACTCAAACGAATCAAGAAAAGGCGGAAGCACCAATTGCTTTCTGAATTAAATTACTTAGATGTGGAGAAACAGGGTTATGTTGTTTTCAAAGCAATCAAATACTTCAGACCTTTTCTACTCAAAACCCATACTAAAATTATAGTACCGTTTTCAGCGGTAAGGAATCTTCTAGTACAAAAGGATGTGGGTGAGAAGAGGGCCAATTGGGTAACTGCCTTACAAGAATATGACATAGAAATTAAACCAGTAAACATTGTAAGAGGTCAAGGCTTTTGCAAAATGCTGTCTGGAGCGTCGCAAATTTCTGAAATTCCATTTGTAGAGGTACAAGTGTGCGAGGTAAGCCTAAACGATGAAAAGTAATTATACGTTGATATCATTTATTATCTTAAGAATGGATATGCTCCTTCATACCTCGATCATACTAAGAAAAGAGCTCTAAGGTTGAAAGCCAAACAATATTAGCTCATAAATGATATTCTTTTTAGAATAAATTATGATTCTGTTCTCCTTAGATGTCTTGAGAAATCTAAAGCTGATAAAGTTTTGCAAGAACTCCACGATGGGCCAGCAGGCGGACACTATGCTGGAGATGCTACTGCACATAAAATCTTGCGTGCAGGGTATTACTGGCCCACATTATTCAAAGACTCGCACAGTTACGTGAGGAGATGTCAAGTCTGCCAAACTACTGCTGGGAGACAAAAGAAGCCATCCTTACCACTACAACCAGTTAACATCGACCAACCTTTCAGTCAGTGGGGACTGGACATAATAGGTAAGATCGTTCCTCACTCTTCCAAGTAGCATATATATATATCCTTACAGCAACAGATTATTTTACTAAGTGGGTAGAAGCAGTTTCACTCAAGACGGCTAATGCTGAAAATATCATTGAGTTCATAGATCAATTTATAATCACGAGGTTTGGATTACCTTCCACTTTAATGTTCGATAATGCATCATACTTTTTTGGAAATGCAATGACCGAATTTGCACTTAAAAGAGGATTCAAACTTAAATACTCGACCAATTATTATCCACAAGGCAATGGGTTAGCCAAGTCTACAAATAGAAACCTAATCAGGATTATCAAAAGAACAGTAGACCAAAATCATAAAAATTGGCATAAATCCTTAATATATGCTTTATGGGCAGACCGAATAATGAGAAAAGCTCCCATCGGCACTTCTCCCTTTAATTTAGTTTATGGGAGAGAAGTGGTTCTTCCGAATCATTTGGCAATTCCTTCTTTGTCTCTAGTTAAATAGATTGATGAAGTACCGACTTCCTCATTACACCTAAGACAAATGGAAATAATCAAATTAGAAGAACAACGAGAACAAGCTAAGAAAACGCATGCTCATCATCAAGCACTAGTAAAATCCTCTTTTTGATTCAAATATAATGACCAGAAAAGATTTTCAGATGGGAGACTTAGTTTTAAAATGGGACAAGGCACATGAAGAAAATGGGAAACATACAAAATTTCAAAGAATGTGGCTTGGTCCTTTTCAAATTGTAGAAGTCTTAGGTCCATCGACATTTGTGTTACAAGATTTAGCAGGTAAAAGAGACTCTTTGCCTGTCAATGAACAAATTCTTAAGAAATATTTTCCATAGAAGATTATTCTTCTATTTTTGTAGAGTAATAGTTTTTCTTTTTCATTATAAAACCAGTTGTGAATGGTTACATTAGGCATTTACGAAAAAGACACCAACTCTCTTTCAGATTTTGATTTTTCGCTTGTATAAATAAAAAATCGTTTGGAAAATTGATCTTTATTATTGAAAGATACAGTTAAAGACTCTAACCTAGATATGACGCTAGTTTCAACTTCATAAAGTTTGATGAAAATAACCTTTAGTGAAGAATTGTTTTATATCAGTGCAATGAAAGGTATCAATAACAAAATAAAGATTCTCTGTAGAACAACTACTTCCGAAAACTCTATCATTGTCGTCTAGAGCTATCTAAAGGAAACAATGACTTCCTCCCTGCCAAGGAAATCACAACTTTCAGAGGAACAATCCAAAAATACACTTCATCTTTAAGAATGAGAGGTCTCATCATGAGCCGGCTTATCATAATCACATATATTATAACTTGCTGACTTTGCCAAATACTGCATACCACAATAGGGCAATGACTCAAGATTGTTACAATCAAGAGGTAAGGGGTCTCATCACGAGCCAGCTTGTTCAGCAAAGTTATAAATCGAGTGAATGACTGTGTCATAAATTGGCTATCAAACCAAGACATTGTTCTTTAAGAAATAAAAGAAAATCAAAACAATAAGTGTGGATGTGGATTCTTCTTTGAGAGTTGTAGGTTTCTTTAAGTAGGATACAGGATCATTACTGGGTAACAGGTAACCCTGTCGAGGCTATAAATGCCTGCTGGCAGCAAAGGCTCTACCTACGACAAATGAGCTATTTAAAACTGGTTTACAGAGAAGACTTTGTTTTATCTTTACAGACCAAGTAATGACTGATCTAAACACAAGGACTAACTTGAGGGAGCAAATAATAAAAGTTGAAAATAGCTAAAACAAAATGTCATTGACAGGTTAGAGCATAATGTACTTTATCTTTCCATAATAAAGTTTAATTTTCTAAAAAAAATTCTGTTTTGGAAGCTGAAAAAATTCAATAGAAACATAGAGATAACTGGTTCTTCCAAGTGAATCACCAATTGTTGTGGCCACCAACAACCCCCCTCCTTATGAAGTGTTATTGCTAATACTAAATAAGTGGGGACCCTCAGTAAAAATTTTAAAAAATCAATTAGTGTTATATTTGCTTTTAGATGAAACTTACAACATCATGGACTTAGGAAAATACCTTTGAAGAATCTAAAAACCTAAGTTTCATAATGAAGAAAGTAAATTCACTCCTTAAGAGATATCGCATCGCTCAAAGAATGATAGGGTACCTTCTAATGAGTTAAAATGATAAAAAAACGCGAGACTGTGACGCGAAACTTCATCGCATCGCATACATTAAAGAAACACTCACATTGAAAAACTTTAAAAAATCGCCGATATGCGATATCGCATATCGCGCATCGCAAAAATCACATGAATTACACATAAGGATTATAACGATTATGCGATCTGCGATATTGCGATACTGCGAAGTTGCAATACTGCGACCTTGCTATAGAACAACATGATGAAATTGCGATATTGCGATACAACGATCTGCAATATCGCAAAGAAAAATCGCAGGACCTCTCCATCGCAGTTGGTTCTGGCTCATTATTCAAGAAAACGTTTTCTAAGCCAAGAACTGGTCATGCATTTTAATGCGAATTAATGAGTTGTTGTCAGTTGTTAATGATGTATGGTGTTGTGTTTTTCGAAGAACTAGTTCACGAAAGGTGGCATGTTTTGCATATCTTCGGCATTTAAAGTTTTCTTATCATTATTTTTATCATTACTTCCACCTCAAATGTAAACTACAGGAATGAAGGACAAAGAGTTATACAAGGCAGTATGCAGAAAACTATGAGGAGGAAAGGCAGTACTCCAATGTCCATTTCGGAAGGCACACCTAATCCACTTAAGGGAGAGAAAGAGCCGCAGAACTCTTCTGAGGCATCCATCACATATTTCTTATATACAGCCATGGTTGAATGGGTACTGAGTGATGCCGATAACAGAAACAGATAGTTTAATGCTCAGGGTCAGGAACTCACAAAATCACTATTTTTACAAATTTTGAGCTTTATACCCAATGAAAGAAAAAGGCGCAAGAAGCGAAAAACGCATCAGGGAAGCTCGGATCAAGAAACAGATGCAGTTTCTGATGCGCGATTAGCGCTTAGAAAACTTGCTCGAAAAGGAAGGCTCCTAATTACTCAGTCACCTGCAAGCCCCGAAAATTGGAAGAAAGTAGTGATAGAAACAAACTGGAATAAAAAAACTAAAGGAAAAGCAGAAGCAGTCCAAGGGTTAACCAAGTTGAAATGGGATTATTACCAGGTATACATGGTAATGCCACATAGTCATTGGATGACTCTCAAGTATATCATCAATTTTACTGAGAGGATAATGCCAGCTCTTGCCGATTCTATTCGCTTAACTCAACCAAAGACGGAAGACAGTTAGTCAACTCTACTCAGGAAAATACTGAATGCTTGCGATGTTAAGGAGCAAATTTAGAAATAGTTAGATATTAGATTTAATTTTAGAAATAGTTTTACTTAGAAAAAGGACGGTCATTTAAACCGAATCCTCAATTACTATAAATAAGTTATTTAGTTAGTAGTATTTAAACCCTTCTCATGCATTTAGAGAAGGGTCCAAAAATTTATCAAAAACTTGTCCTTAGAACATGCACTTTTGCACCCCCAGAGGAGGTTTTGGTGAATGAATGGAACAGGTTTTATTTGATATTTGCATTTGATATCTGCTACTGATGTTGCACTTCTGTACTCTTAGTAGATGTTAAATCAAGGAGAGATAAATCAATTGTCGCTTGAAGCTCATGAGTAGGACTAGCTATAAATGGTACTTTTATCTCTTAACCATTTATGCTTATGTGTTAAAGTGATATTCAGTTTTCAGTTGTTTATATATTATATCATGGATGCCTGAGTTATCATTTGGCACTTTTGTACGATGATAAATATTTGTTTATGCTTAGTGTATGAATAGCTCATTTATGCGATAAGTTTTCACAACTGTTTCGTCTAACTTCTTATACGAAGTAGTTCATGTTTATTGAATTCTTTTCTTATAATAGCTGAATGATCTTTATTACCAATTATTGTTTGAAATCTTTTTAGATCGCATAGAAGAAAGATCACACCCTGGGTTAGCATAAATTTTGATGTTTTTCTATTTATTAGAATGCAATAGCATAGCATTATATTAGAATTAGGATAGATGTTAGGCCCCGATACTACTAGTGTCACCCCTTATTGTTATTAGTACAAACCACTTATTATATTGATGTACCCATGTAGTGCCCATATTGTTACTATTGTGCCCCATAGAAGCCCACTATTATTATTATTGTGCCCTTACATTATTATTGTTATGTCGGCTCTGATTATGTTATGACCCCCTTAGACTCCTATATATAGAAAGGAGGTCTTTTCATTTGTATCATCCAAGAATTGTTCTTATGTAATGTAAAGGAGGTTGCCCCGTCGAAGAGGCTGAATTCTAAGGCGTTGATCTATCTTTTCTATCTTTTTCTTAAGTTGATTTCATAACACAATCTTGTACAAGGTCTTTGTTATAATTTTTTCTTTTTGATGATTTTTAACTTGGAAACCCTGTCAGGGTCTTTTGGTGGAGTTTTCCCCAGACGAAAGAAACCATTGATTTTCTGGTATCAACGCTTGATGAGAATGCAAGAAGTTTTATGACAAGTAATAAATAATATTTCCTCTTTACTATGTTCTCATTTAAGGTTTTTGAAGTAATTGGTTAATTTATTTTTAAAGATTAAAAACTTGGAAGTATTTTGGAAACCCCCTAATCATTCATCTGCTTCTAATAACCACTCAATGGCATATATGTTTTGAGACTCCCAGGGTAAGTTTTATTACGAAGTCTCTCAATTTTAAAATTATATTATATGAAGGTCTAAAAAAAAATTTTTATTGTAAGGTTTGAATTAAAAACCCCATACTCATAATTTCTGAACACATTAATTTGAATTTTCCTTACTGGCTATGGGGCTCCTTTAAATCCACTCTTTTCTCTGCAGTTCTTTGATGATATCGAGTTTAATGGTATCAAACAATGGCTAATTTTTCCTAGCTTTACTGCATATGTTTTTTGTTTACCCAGGTTGATTTGTGCTTTTCTTCTTCTTACACTCCCATCACCACGCCCACCCCCTTTTCACCCCCCTTTTATAGGTTGTTCAAATTCTTCCTTTTTTAAGTCACTAAAAAGTTGATGTCGTCCTTCCAAATTCTATCCATATTAAAACTATAAACAAGTAACATAAATACCATTTTCCTCCTCTAGCATAAGTTAACTAATAGATCACTCAAATTCATTGGTGGAGTATATGCAAGCTAGAAAGCTACATGCAAAAATTTCTATATTTTTTTCAATCTTCATCATAGTTTCCAAATTCAATTCTTGATGACTTTCAATGTCATCAATTCACAAGATTTATCAAATTTATAATTTTCCTTCTTTATTGAGACCATTGAATTCTTTTCCCTGCATATATTTAAATCCACAATTTTTACAGTGTCCATGTCTCATGTTGTTTAGAACCCCTGGCAGAGATCCTATCAGTTCGGTGATAATGAGAAATGGAGTCGCTACATGTCATAATATGATATTCGAAACGTAGTTGAAATGTAGAACTTCTCCATTAGTTTCAGCAAAACGCTAAAGGTTGTGTTTGAAATATGGGAATGAGGTTTGAACATGAGGTTTTCTTCAACTATTAATTTATTTTTCTTCAGATAAAAGATTTTATTAATTTAATTTGATATATTTTTAAGTATAATTTTATTTTTTTAATTATAATAATTTGATCTTAATTATATTTATTTATATATATATATATATTTATTTATTTATTTTAATATGAAATTAAAAAACTAAAAAAATTGTGATATATGAAAATATATATATATGTTAAATTTAATACCAAGCTTATTTAAAAAAAGATTAGTTGGAGCCATAATTGATTAAAGAGTTTTTATTAAGTATTTTATGTGTTAATTTTGAAGCTGTTTAAATTATTTATGTTTTATAAACTTGGGATGCATTTTTCTTTAAACTATTTAATATTTAAATATGTGTTTTTTTGTTAGTTATAATTTTTAGAGGATATTATAACATATTCAAATTTTTGTAATAAAAAAAATAAAATTCCAAAAATCTTCAAATTAATTATCTTCAAATTACATTATTATTAGCAATTTTTTTTTTTTTATGTTACTAACCTAAAATTTGTCACTAGAGGGAAATCAAAATGTGTAACAAAAACATGACTTACCTCACACAACCAAGAACAAGAAATGAAATAAGTTGATGAGGAAAATTTTGAAAGTTAATTTATATATATGGAATGAGCTAATAAGAAAAAAAAAAAACGTAATGAGAACATTTTAGCTAAATTTACTTTCATTGATTATAACAATATTTTAATAGAAACAATCCTATTCTAAATACAACCTTTGTAAATATATTTTAGGCATTCAATAGAAATTTTACAATACTATAGATATCATTTAAATATCCTCACTTTTGAAAGTAATATACTAATATTAATTTATTTATTTATTTATAGAAGATCACTTTTTTTATTATTATACATTACTATTTTTAATATTTAAAATGAGTTTCTCTTTATAATATTATAAGTTTATAAAGAAATCAATATACATATTCAAATTTCTGATTAAGGGAATAAAACTTCAAATCTTTAAAATTAAATTAGTATTAGTAACTATTTTTTACATTACTATATATTTTAATTTTAGTGAAATTTGATTGAAAATATATAACATTTATTAGTATATAATTAATATAAGAAATAAGTAAATTTACATTTTGAAAATTGATCCATGTAATGAGAAAGAAAACAAAAACAATGATTGCATATAGCTTTGATCTACAGTTTGTTTACAAATATTAGTTCAAATTAGAAGGAATTTTTAGATGCTTTGGCTTATTCCAAAGGCTAGTGTTGAGTATTATATTAGAGTTTCTTGTAGATATAATAAAAGAGTTTGCAAGAGGAACATAACTTTAATAAGGTGGTTGAACATTAAATGGAATTTATATAAAGAAGTAATATAAGTCCATCTTAATTTCAAATTTATTATAGAAATGAAAGGTTGATCTCTATTAATTATGACAATATTTTAATAGAAACAATCCAATTCTAAATATAGTCATTATAACTATATTTATACTTATATTTTCTTCCACTATTTAATTCAATACTATTTCGCATAATAAACTTTTTTAATTCTAATTTTCAATATATTATTTAATAACATCATATATTATATAATTTTAATTTATTTTATTACAATAATTTTGCGTTAACTATTAATTTTATATATATATTTATTTAAATCTTCAAAATAAGAAAAACTAAATAAAAGAAAAAATCTTCAAATTGGGAAGAAAATATATATATTAAAAGTTTAATACCAAGTTTATCTAAAGTAAAAATTCAGTTTTCATAAGTAATCCATTCCATTGTTCTATATTGAGTATATAAATATGTTAATTCTGAACTTGTTTAAATTATATTTATATTTTATATTAGCTCAAATTAAAGGAATTTTTAGAGGTTTTGGCTTATTCCAAGGGTTATTGTTGATTAACATATCAAAGTTTCTTCAAAATATAACAAAAATAATTGCAAGAACATAACTTTAATGAGGTGGTCGAGAGTTAAATGAAATTCACATAATTTGGTAAATAAAGAATTAATATGGATCCATCTTAATTCCAAATCTATCATGAAAAAAGAAATGTTGATTTCTTGATTATGAAAATATTTTAATAGAAACAATCCACTTCTAAATATAGCTCTTATATAATATATTTATACTTATATTTCTTCAAACTATTTTAATTAAATACTATTACATATAATAAAATATTTATTAATTCTAATTTTGAATATCTTTTTTAATAACATCATATGTTATATATTTTAATTTATTTAATTATAATAATTTGATCTTAACTATTAATTTTATATATATTTATTTTGAGTCTTCTGGATTAGGCTTAGAGTGGTAAGAAGGCACAGAAGGATTAACTGGCAACTCAGAGGAGAGATTACCTACAGAGGCCAAGTGGAAGATGAAATGGCAGGCCAGGCTTTGAGTGAAGTGAGTTCCGGGGCCTAAATCAATGTAGCATAGGACACTGCAGCGCCTCCCCATAGTAGTGCAAGAGCTAGGTGTTGCAGCTGCCTAAGGGCATAAACATTGTAGAGGCAGGGGATAAGAAATAGGTGTGGTGGTATGATTATTAACCGAAGGAATCTTTGCGTGAAGCCGAGGTGGATAGTTGCAGGCTAGTTGAAAACGGTGCCAACTTAAATGCCATTTATGGCTAATATTAATGAAATTTTTAGACTGATGTGCCGGATTATGAAGGGCCGTGTGGAATGGCTACTTGCCATCCATTTCGGCCGCCACCTTACTATCTTTACTGAGCACCTGCATTTGGGAGTTATGCTTCCTTGTGCACCAGGTCTGTGTAGACTTGTAATTGAGTTTGGCCATTTAAAATATTGATTGTTCCAGATTGTAGCACCTGATCCTATTCAACTCCTATGTTCGCCAAAATATCAGCCACCTTGTTATTTTCTATTTTGACGTGAATGAAAGTGGTGGCTCATCTATTTTTCATCCATTACTCTATTAGTTCGAGCCAAGTCGCTAGTCTCTAGCTGGTAGCAACTCTCAAAGCTGTGGTTCCCATTTGTATTTGGGTAATCATATTTATCAAAATTTGACAATTCCCTTCTATTATAATAGGATGAAAATTATGTTGATGTGCTAGATTCATACCTTGCCACAATCCTTCCAGTTCTACAAAATTATTCGTGTCCCATCCAATTGAACCAAAGTATACCAGTTGAGGTCGACCTTCTTGATCTCTGAATATTCCACCATGTCCCGCTTTGCCTGAATTACCTTTTGAGGCCCCATTAAAATATAGTTTGATCACATTTGTTGGAGGGGGGTTCCAATGTGATGGTTGTTTGTTTATAATGCTTGTTTTGTTGGGATTAATTTGAACCTATGGGATCTTTAATTGCCAGTTGTCTCGTATACTCTATTCTTGTGCATAAGTGGGGAAGTCCTCAACATTCCACTGTTGAAGAATGAAGGTTTCTTGAATGTTCTGACATAAATTGGTCCAGATGATCTTCAATGTAGAGCTTTGATTTTTGAAAATTATTTTGTTTCTTTCCTTCCAAATTGTCTAGAAGAGGAAGCCTGGGAGAGTTGTCCATAGTGCATTTAAAAGTTTTCTTTTATATGGAGCAGGGTCCAATTGCAAATGGTACCTTTGATATCCCCAAGATTCAACTAGGTCATTGACATCTGCATGTGAGTTTTTCCCATAATTGACTAGCCATGTGGTAGGAATCCACGAGATAGTGAATAGTTTTGCCTTGTTTTTGACAATTAGGACAATATGAGGATCCCTAGAATCCTCTCTTAATTAAATTATCCCAAATGAGAATTATTTGATGATAGAGAAACCAAGTGAAGGTAGAGATTTTGGGCCATATTCCTGTAGTCTAGAGATGAGTCCAAGCGGGATCTACTAGTTCCTGTGTTTAGAGCATCAACTTATATGCTTCTTTTGTTGTGAAAGTTCCCCTTGGAGTCTAACCCCATCTCAGAACATCATTTCTAGTTGTGCATCTGGTTTTCCTGCTGGTGAGTTCCTTGTGTAAATCTGAATAGTAGTCTTCAATTTCATGATGTATTATCTGTTCATTTTGTTTCACTTGTCTAAAGCCTTGGTTGTTACTCAGAGTCCAGTACTTTGATACATGGTCAGTTTGGTTGAGGTTATTTCCATCATGATTTGGAGGGGGAAGGATTTCTGCAATTTTTGGCCTTTGCTGCCATGAATTCACCAAAAATCGTGTAGTTAGACCATCGTGTATCTCCGAAAAGTTGTTCTTTTGTATTAGCTCTTGATGTTATTTTGCTGCATTCCAAAATACAGAACCTGTATCTGTAGTGGTAATTCTAATCAACTCTTCCTGTGGATGATTGCTCACATATTTTGCAGTCCATAGTGTGGCCCATGGCTTCTATGGGCTTGAAACCCATTGCCACCATATTCGTCCTCCCATCAATGTATTACTATGTTGCAGGTCTCGCAATTGTAGACCCCCCTGCTTTTTTGGAGTGCAAACGGTGGCCCATTTATGGTTTTTCCTTGAGGAGACCCATAAAAAGTTGCATGGCAAATATTTGATCTTTTTGAGTGCCCATTTTGGTGCTCCAAGAGATGAGAAGAGATAGAGAGGCATGGATTGTAAAATCGCCTTTATCAGAATAAGCTTGCTTGCAATGTTGAGAGTTCTGTACGTCCAAGTGGATAAGCGGCCTTTGATTTTTTCAATGAGTTGGTTCTAGTTGGCATGCTTTAAGGGTGAATCTATCAGTGGAGTGCCCAAGTATTTAGATGGAAGTTTAGCTTGTGAGAATCCTATGATTTCAGTAATTATTCTTTGAGTAGCAAGAGGAGTATGGAAAAAGAAGATTTCTGATTTAGCAGTATTGATGGTGGTTCCTGAGGCCATGGAAAAGGTGTCTAGTAGAGCTTTGAAAGCATGGGTTTCATTAATAGAATGATGAATAAACAACATATTATCATCAACAAATTTTTGACGAGTTATAGCAGAGGTTCCATGGGGAGAAATGCCTCTGATGTATTGAGAGTGAACAACATTCTTTATAAGGTAACCCAAACCTTTTTCCATAAGAATAAATTAGAAGGGGGATAAAGGGTCACCTTGACGAATTCCTCTGGATGGGAAGTAGGGTTTGGAGGGGATTCCATTAACTAGGATAGAGCATAAGGGGGAAGATATGAGATTCATAATCCATCTGACCCAGGTTGGGCTAAAGCCAAAAGCAGTAAGCAATTGTTTTATATAAGTCCAACTTAGTTTTTCGAAAACTTTAGAAAGATCAATTTTAAGAAGCATACCTACTTGTTTTTTTCTCTTTAAGGAATGAATTATTTCATGAGTCAAGATGATGCCATCCAAGATTTGACATCCATCAACATAGCCAGATTGTTCCTGTGAAATGAGGAGAGGGAGAAGCGGTTTTAGGCGATTGGCAATGACTTTCAAAATGATTTTGTATATGAAATTACACAAAGCAATGGGCTTGAACTTCTCCATAGTACTCAACTGATCTTCTTTGGGGATGAGAGCTATGAATGTTGCATTGAGAGAAGGAAGTAGCCAATGCACAGCTCGTGATTCTTCTACCACCTTCAAAACATCCTCTTTGATTAAATCCCAAAGGTGATGGTAGAAGTTAGAGGTGAAGCCATCAGGTCTAGGAGCCTTCCCATCTTTCAGTTGAGCTAAAGAAAATTCTAATTCCATCATAGTAACCGGTCATAGCAAGAGCTCATTGTGCTCTTCCGTTATTATTCTTGGAATATGCTAGAGTATTTCGTTTATAGCAGGTTGTCTACCTGTAGGTGGCTTAGTGAGCTCTCTCTCAATGTCTTCATGTTTCTCTATTTGTTCTCTCTGTCGATTTTGAAGATGCGTAATGGTGTTGTTCATTCTCCTTTGGATAGTTGTGCGGTGAAAGAATTTGGTGCTCTTTCCCCTTCTTTTAGCCATCTGATTCTATATTTTTGTTTCCAGAGCATTTCATCTTGCTTCCTTCTTTCTTCTATTTGCATGAGAAGAGCCTGTTCTTCACTTTCTAATGTCTCAGTTCTACCTCCTATAATGATCTTTTGTTGTAGCTCTGTCATACTTTGCTCAAGCACTTTTTGATGTTGAAAAATATTACCAAATGTGGTATGATTCCAGTGCTCGATTTTCCTTTTGATATGCTTCAACCTTTGTTGGAATTTATACATGGATGAGCTGCTGGAGGGAATAAAGCATCCCAAGCTGATTTGACTATATTTTTGAAATCAGGGTGGGTGAGCCAAAAATTTCCAAATCTAAATGGTTTCTTGTTTGAGTTTCCAAGACTTGTCCATTGAAGGGAAATGAACCAGTGATCTGAGCCTACGATGGGGAGTATCAAGGTAGTGATATCACCTACCAGATGTATAGAGTTATCTAAGATGAGGAATCTATCCAACCTAGATGTGATTTGTTGAGAGCCTGACCTTTTATTGTTCCATATGAAAATACCATTATCAAACGGTATATAAATTAGCAAATTATTTTGAATGTATTCTTTGAAGTCGTTGCTTTCACTGTCCAGCTTCCTTCTGCCTCCTTTTTTTTTCTCTAGCCAAATGATCATATTGAAATCACCGCTGGTGATCCAGAGTGGATTTTTTCTTGTGGAGTTGAGAGTTTCCAACGTTTTGAGCAACACATTCTTTTGCATAGAATCTTGAGGGAAGTATACATTAGTCAAATGACCATGTATATTAGTTCCTTGGATGTGATGATGAGATGCTTGGATGTCAGTGAGGGAGATGTGTTGCAAATTCTAGGCTATAGCAAGCCCTCCCGAAGCTCCAGTTGCATCTACTATAACAATTTGGCATCCAAACCAGGGTTTGGATAAAATAGAAGCTAATGTGCTAGTATTACATTTTGTTTCCCGCATTAAGAGAATATGTGGTTTTTCATGCTGTATCATGTTCTTTATCATCCTGTATTTCCCGAGACTGTGAATTCCTCGAGCATTCCATGAAATGAGCTTCATGGTTGACCAGTCGGTAAGCATATATAGTATTTAGTCAGCTTGGAGCACCCGCCAAACTCCATTAGAATTTCCCCAATAATGATGGTGCATTTCAAATCTATCTTTCTTCCTCTTTTCTTCCCATCTTTGGTGATGTGTTTCCCATCCCAACTGCTTCCTTGTTGTATGCCTAGAGTTTTGTGCTGGTGCACCCTCGAGAGAACCACATCCAGATTTTTGAGTTGTATGTCTAGTGTTTTTTTGAACTCTTTCATTTTGCATGCTTGTTATAGACTAAAGATATCTAGGTCTCCTAGATCAAAGCTTTCAGGTTCTTCTTCCATGTGACTTTGTTGACTGCTCTCATCCATATGATGGTTGGTTTTGAGTGGTTTTGTCAACAAGTTGTCAATGTCCATTCCTTTTGTGGACCATAGGGCTTTCTTGTAATCTTGAATGGAGGTAAGTTTAGAGGCTATTGGTTGTAGATCTGTGTTAGTCTTTGAGGAGGGTTGACTAAAAAAATTAGGAGAAGGTACAACAAATTGTTTGGTGGATGGTGTAGAAGTTGTCTTAACCATATTGGAAGGATCTGATTTGGGCATCTCTAGGTTTGACAAAAGGTCAAAACTATTGCTAGAGGATGGTGTAGCAGAGGATGGTATTGTGTTTTTTGGTGCAGTTGGGGGTTTTTTGTTATGCTTCTTTCTATTAGCAACTTTGGTAAACCATTCAGAGTTAGATTTTTCCACATTGTCTCTAGATTTAGGAGAGGCATTTAGAGGACAATCACAGAATAAATGTTCATGGGCCTGGCATTTCCTGCATCTAAAGGGCACATGTTCATAATCTATGGGTCGAATCCATTCAACGTCATCATGAAGGAGACTTACCGAATCCGTAAGTGCCTTGCCTAATTTCATATAGACGCAAATACGGGCATATGAGGTGTATCTGCGAAGCTTTTTTTTCTCTGCAATCTTTATGAATTCTCCTAGCCCATTGCCAATAGCTTTGAGTGATTCTTCATCCCAGTATTCCAGAGGTAAAGAATACATGTATGCGAATCTAGACTAGTGCCCAGCTAAAGTCTTCCTTATTTGGATTGAATATTTCTATCCAATCTCATAGATAAAGACTGACAACACTGAAGAGATAGGGTCCTCCATCTACAACACGATTTTTGTCTTCAATACAGTTGAAGATGGCCGTGAAAAAACCTTTGGGGCCTAGTTGTAGGGTAACCTGTCCCTTGGGCTTCCACTTCAAGGTTATTCATCCTTCAGGGCTTTTTCGATAGGCCAGTAGCCTATGAATTTACCTATCACCGCATGGTCTTTCATATATTGTATTTGGGCATTGATTCTATGACTGTGTAGATCAACCTTGGGGTGTTCCATTGTAGTGGGCTTGTAGGTGGAAGACGTTGCCTTCTTTGCTTCCTCTTGTGTTGTAGGGATGTTATATTTTTGATTTTTTAGATCTATCGTTTTGTCCTTCTCTTGTTATTGCATAGGTTGTACCAATGGCTATTCTGCACTCCGAATTGAGGGTTGTTCATTTTCGTCCCCATGAGGCTTATTTCTAGAGTTGCGGCCTGTGGGGGGAGGCCCTGGGGCCTCCCCCATCTGAATATTCAATGGTTGTTTCAATCAATTCAACAAGACCCATGCTAGGAGTGGTATTGCTAGATTCCGAGAGTCTTCTTTCTTTGTCGCTGTGTTGTGGAAGGGTTTGTCAGAAACCCTAGTCAAACATTTTCCTCTGCTCCACAAACCATGCTTTGTTTTTCCTTGTCTCCTAAGATTAAATTATTATTAGTAATTATTTTTTACATTACTAATAGAAAATTTGGCATTACAGGGAAATGAAAATGTGTAACAAAAGAGGACTTACTTCACACAACAAAAAGCATGAAATGAAATAATTTAATAAGGAAAATTATAAAAGTTAATTTATATATATGGAATAAACTAATAAGAAAAATAAAGAAGAAGTGTGATGAAAAAATAAGAGACACAAGGGAGGTTTTATTTATTATAAATAAATAAAAATGTTGTTAGAAGAAGGTTTTAAAAGATTTTTTAACATTACTTCCATAGGATGTGAAGCAAGTTTTATATATTGTAATTGTGTTAGCTCAATATTACTTTAACACTGTGTAGTATTAAATTACTTTTGATTAATGTACTTTCATTGATTATGACAATATTTTAATAGAAATAATCATAATCTAAATATAGCCTTTATGAATATATTTTAGAAATTTAATTACTTTATAGTACTATGATTATTCATTTAAAAAATATCTCACTTTTTTAAATGAATATACTAGGATTGATTTATTTATTTAAAGAAAGTTCACTATTGTTATTATTTTTACTGATTACCTATTTTAATTTTAACATATGTTTCTCTTATTAACTTATAATTTTACAAGGGTATAATATACATATTCATATTTTCCTAAAAAAAAAAAGCTCTAAACTTCATGAAATTAAATTATTATTAGTAATTACTTTTTACATTTTTTTAATTACACTATTAACTATTATTAATCTATAAATGTTAGCTATTATTAATTTCTAATAATAATTATGTTTTTTTTGTATTCAAGTTTCTGTGATCCATAATGAATTAAACAAAGTCTTTCGGTAGAAATCACATGAGAGATTTTTTTTTTTTTTTTTTACCGACGCATTTCGAACCAACAAGTTTAAATAATTATGTTATTATTCTTATTATTAATTAATAATGTTATAAAAAATTATTTTTTCTCAAAGCTTTCATGTTTTTCTTAAGTATTAATAGTTTCTATGTAACTATTTTTGTAATGTTTTCATGTTTTTGTTTAACTATTATTAATTTCTTATTAACTATGTTTCTGTTTTTATTATCTATGTTTTTGTTGTAACCATTTTTTTTTTATATCTCACGACACTATTCTTTAATTGTCTAATAATGAATCTCACGGTGAATAATGGTACACAGTGCTACCTAGGGGAGTTCTTCCCAAAGGGAACATGTTACAACTTACTAACATGGCACGCAATATTGGGTATGAATTCCAAACATTCCCATCCACTACACAAAAATCTTCTCATCTTATGTTACTCATATTTTTATTTTATTTAAATCTTGGACCTTTGGTGAAATACGATTATGAGAATTTTTGCTCAATGGATAATTGGGTCTATCCAATCTTAGTTTAGGATGATCCTCTAGAGTTATTTACAATTTGTTGTTCTATTAAGTATTTCTTTAATGTGCTTTAATATCATGTTTTTAGTGGATTTGAATTGAGAACATCTTATAGATATTTCAAAGGTGATTCGACAAGGGAATTGAAATCCATTAGACACACTTTTCTTTCATGAGAGGCCATTAAGGTTGTTCAAGCCTAAATCTATCTATTCCAAAAGTAAATATTCAAATCTTTAATTACCATTTTTAGTTCATGTCATCTCCTACATGGGACTTTTGGTAATCAAATTATCTCCTTGACATTAATCCTGATTTAAATTAACTCCAAATTTAATTCATATTTCATAAGAAAATGTCACTCAACCTATCGAATAGATGCAGTGATTCTCATAAAAAATAGGATTTTTTTCATCTTATCTGGCCTCTTCCTGAGGAAACACTTTTTATTATTCATATAATCTCCTAGTTCAAAGGATTTACATGATTCATAATTTTCTAATGGAAAACTAATGTTGGCATTAACTCATTAGATTTAAATGTTTAGTTTGCCAATGTATGGTTTTGTAATATATATCTTGACTTGTCATGTACGCCACACCACATGGCTATTTGCATGTACTATGGAACTGCTTGCCACCCATCACTACCTCTGCATCATGATTTAGCAAGCTAAGTCTTTGAGGTAGGAGGTAATGAATTTACTAGTCTTTGGAGTCTCATCATGTTCATGACATACTAGACAAATAATAGGGGCTCTTCATGTGTAACCTTCTCCTCATTCCTCTGCACCCTACAATTAATTTCAATATAAGGATACTCATCTTAGGTTATTCTTATTTATGATTCTTTTTTCTAACAAAAAACTAAGTACATCCATTCGATATTATGGTTATGCTGAAGTAGGATTCTTTTGTCTAAGAAAAGCATTGGGTGTTGGAGCTTCAAAAACGAGGTATTATCAACTTTTATGTTTGGAACTTGTTTTTGACTATTGTGGAAGTTAAAGAGACTAATTTGAACCTGATAACTAGAGAAATATAATTCCCCACTGACTTTTGGCTTTTGGAAATAGGAAACCCAAATTTGGTTATGGTCCTTTCTAGAAATATGGTTGATAAGACCATGAAGAAGAAGGTCGAACTACAGGTATTCTTATTCTTATTTTTTTTCGTTTTAGTTGGATTTTGGGTATCATTATTTGATTTTATTTATTTATTTATTTTTAAATTCAAAATGGGTATCTTTTCTATTAAATCATAGTTGTGACTAAACTATAGAGCAAGTTAATGCAAAGAAAAAATTAAATTTTTTGTGATAAGGATTTCAAAAGGACCCAAAATTTCAAAATGGCAGCCTACTATTTGTGTGCAATACAACTATAAGGTTGACTCGTATAATGCCTAATAAAGTGACCTATTAACAAAACAACCTTGCAATGAATTTAAAAACTCGGTCTTAGAAGAAACATGCTTGTTTTCCTATTTGATGTCCACCTAATGGTTGTACAACAACTTTGTATGTTCGTTTGTCATTAATCTGTTGTCTCAATTTTATCATATAGTAGTATATTTAGTCATAGATTTGGTCATTAATCTAGTCATTGATTTAGTTATTAATTGCCATAATAAATGACCAACTATACATAAAATTATATTACTATATGATCACCTGAGAAAACCAATTAATAACTAAATATATATGACTAAATGTTGGTTGTGTTATAAGATACTGTAAACTAGTTACTAATAGTCACATATATGCAAATTTTAGCCATCATTTGAAACCAATTAATGACCATAGAATTATGACTAAATTTTAGTCGTGTTATAAGATACTGTAAATTAGCTGCTAATAGCCATATATATGCCAACTTTAGTTGTCATTTGAAATCACAATTTTATCATTTGCAGTACTCATTTTTTTTAGTAGTTTCATATTCATTATATGAATGAATAATTTAGTATTTTATATTAATTTCATTTACTTTCACTAATAATATTGATAAACAACTAATTTAGTCATATATTCATTTTATTTATATTCATCATTAATCAATATAAACTACTAATTTAGTAGTTTTAGATTGATTTTGTGTTCATTATTAATCAACATAAATTAATTAGTATGATTTTGTGGTTAAATTAAAAAATTGTCATACAATGTGCATGTTCATCCAATATGAAAACACAAAGTTACATATGTTAATTACAATACTGAACAGTATCAAGTGCAACTATAAATAATTACAACCACATAAATTATGTTTTGAAATGTCAAGTATTGCAATATGAATTTCCAACTTAATATTGGTTGGACTACAATTTACATGTGAAATATTGTTTCATCACTTCAAAACATTATTATTGTGTTGCAAAGGCATTATAGGTGAATTCGCCAACTCTGAAGATTCGAACATCAATCTCTATATGTGTGTCTTATGTGAGATATTAGCGCTAAGGATATCACTAGACCAATTTTATTTTCTCTCTCTCTCTCTCTCTTTTCACATTTGTCGCTCCAATTTTATTGTTCTCCTCTTTCTTTAATTCTTACTTCTTACCATCAATATTGAGTTTCCTTTCTAAAAACGAAAGAGTATAGAATGGATAGTGTAAGGCATGAAAGATGATGAGTACTAGAATATAAACTAAAGTAGACTATAAAGGATTGATATGACATATACCTCAACATCAGCAATGTCAAAGCCATTTTTCCCCATAAAAGCAACAACCTCGAACAAGTTTTCTTCAGTTGGGTGATAATGGCCACTATGTGGCTAGATGACCTGTATAAACAAAGAAAATAAAACATCATCATAGAATAGAACACCTTAGTAACTTAGTATTCTACCTTTAAGGAAATATTAGGTACAATCATGCCAATTAAGTTACATGCTAAAACTTGTGGAAACAAATAATCTCAGGTGTGATGTAGAATCCTTGCCATTTTATTTGCAACAACATTTCATTCTCTAATGCATGAAATAGGTAAAGTATATAAACAACATGTGCTCAAATAACAACATGAAAATTATCTTTCTTAAAAGTCATGAAAATATCTTAACACAAAACAACTGAAATGATTTCAATCACTTTCATGTAATAGTAATTTCATCTTCAAGCTTTCGTTATTGTTTAAATGAACATGATACCAAGTATTTTAAATTTCATATATAAAATACAAAACAAAATAAAAATACAATCAAATAATAAAGAGAGGCTATCATGGAATGCACATTGCAATCATAAAAAAAATGTTTACCTGCCTACCGATTTCTTGTCTGACATTCTTAAAACATTTTCTTGCCCAAAATAGCCATGATGTGAAAGAAGCACAACATTAAAAACCATAGGAATCCCTATTAGAAACATTTCCAAAGTTGATGGCATAGGTTCCTAATGGATTTCCAACAGAAAATGAATCATATCCAAAACATGCTTTGCATTGTCTTCCCATCCTTTTTCCAATCACATTTCCTGTAACCTGCCCACACTGGAGTCAAGTAACAATCAAATGAAGCCATTGACATTTCTTTTTACCTTTTATATCTACAAACTTTGAATCTGATTTGTTTTGGGAACATATTAACTCATATTTAATGTCTTCTTGTGATGAGAAGTTATCAATCTAGCAGGACATTAGAAAAATCGACCTCAATGAAGTCCTCAAATAATTTCTACAATATCAATATTTTCTTGTTAGGATACCTTAGGTATAAAAAAGAACATATCTGCAAAATAAAATTCATATATTATCTATGTTCAAACTTTGTATATGGTGTATTCTTAGGAATCATTTTAAGATGTTCCACTGCATTTACCAAAGCAGACTGTAACTTGGTTAAACTTTGTAGCCTTTCATTCAGCATCAATTTCTGCAAGACAAATGTCACAGATTGGTCTTTCTCATTTCTCAACATGCTAATATGATAAATTGTAAGTCACATAAACCCAAGAGAAAACCATTTTCTAACCAAAGAAAACGAACAAACAATTCCTCTAATAAAACTTCAAACCTCATAAATTAATCTTCCACGTGCTTATGCTAAAGGTGAGATTATTTGAATCATCTTTAGGTCATATTTAATGGGATATTCGTATGTTTACTGTGATGCCAATTTGGTGTTAATAGAAAATATAAATCCAAGTTGTTATCAATGAAATTCAAGTATAATTCATAAAAATAATGTCATTGCAAGGTAGTAGTACAACTCACCATAAATGAAATACGTAAGCAAAATATAGTAGTACAAATGTACTTGAGAAGACCTCCCATGTCACAAATGTAGCAGTACAACTCACCATTTTGTACTCTATTCTTTTCTGCATATATCCATCAGAACTAACCATTCAGGTTATACTCTTTGATAATTATATGTATTTTATGTGGAACCATGTTGTCTACGTAAAGGGACAAAACTGACAATATTTTAACCATAAGAAATACCATTACAACTTCCAATGGAATTCTTCAGCAGGCCTGTAGTTAAATATCCTAAGCAAGAAGAGAGGAGGTGCAAAAAGATCTCTAGAACCCCTAGAGTATTTAGTGATCTAGTCATTGGGACATGCTTCTTTTGATATGTGGTGACAGTTGTATATTTGAGTGTCCTATTAATGTTTGGGAGAATATTCTTAAACCTGATCCCAATTCCCATTTTTTGTTAAATTTTGTTGAATGTTTCATTAACTATCTAGGTAAGGTACAAATAACAATATTGTATCTTTCTAGGCATTTTGTTAATTAAAGAAATGAACTCATGAATTTCAAACTGTAATAAGGTTAGGTATTGTTGGGTTAAACAATATACAAACCTCCTTGACATTGATATGGAACAATAGGTATAAATTCAGGCCGCAAGGTATTAACTATTAAGAAAGTGAATTGATGCCTCAAAATGGCTTCATGTATAGTCTTTACATGATCTCCTTGCCTTAAAGTTGATAATATGGTACTCATTACCCATGAAACCTTAATGGTTCACACAACATACATTTTAATTACTATTATATGTTTTATTATGTTGTGGTGATGCAACTTAGTTATGTGAGAGAATTGTCATTGTGCTAGAGCATTGTCAGTCTCGCATAGTTTATGAGCCTCTTAATTCATTGTTGGATCCTCTGTTTTATTTTTTCTCTAGCACCAAAGTCTATGTATGTCCTCACTACTGCATAAACCCTCGTTGGTAATAAAAAGAGTTATGTTGGAACATAGGATAATTGCAGTATACCAAATTTTTTGTTAAAATGGTTTGAGTAGACACCTGTTGTAGTACATTAATGTGTTACCCAACACATAATGTATTATTGCAGCACATGGGACTATTAAAAAACAACATAGACTAATGTATAGGATCACTATGCTAATGGATAGGCATAGGGCAATGATGCAACAAGCCATCTCATGCCAAATTTGAATACATCATCGTATTGAGCAATATGTAACCACCATATTAGCACTTGTAACCATACGAAATGTTGTACATCCATCTATTGGCATGTAAAACTAAAGGTAGTTTATTTCATTTTTTTGAGTATGTGACATACATCCCTCACAGATCCCCTGCCTTCATATTACTTTGAGAGATAGATGGATGTATCCCATGTTAAATATGGGAATAGAATAATGTTAGAAAAAGGATAATTATGTTAACATTCTTGAATATACCTCGAGAAGGCTATGCATTTGCCTTCAAAGTCAAACCTGAGTCAAACATTACACTATACAAAGGTTTTTGGGAGATTGATAAAAACAACAGATGCTAGAGTATATTTGATCAAATAGAAGTTGATTGGCTTATACATTTCAGAATGAGGGTACACAGAACATAGACATGTTATCTCAGTCATAACAAGGTGAAAACCTATGGATGAAACTCTCTATAATCTCATTGCAAGAGGAAGTTCATGGCAGAGATTACTGGGTTAGGTGAGACATTAATGACTAACCTTTGTGAGGAGCGAAAAGGTTCATGAATACCTTAAATGAGAAAAAATAGATCATGTAAATCCAGTAACCAACCTTATCTGGGGTTTAGATAAGTCACAGTTATCTTACAATCTCAAATACAATCAATTGGAGACACTAGATGAAGCCCAAGAAGAAACTGGATGACACTTGTCACAATGATATTTTCCATGCTTGGATTTCTTTCACCAACCAATCATGGTGGACATATTAAAGCTATGGTTCTCTTATGGGTGTTCATGGGTTTGTTTGTTGGTTACTCTTCTGCTCCTCTCTATAAGATGTTCAAGGGCACATAATGGAAAACAAACACACTAAATATTGCATTCATCTTCCCTGACATTGGTTTCTAGCATTTGTTTTGTCCTCAATGCACTAATCTAGGGTGAAGAGCCCTCTAGTGTCGTACCAATTGGGACAACAGCTACTTTGATATTTTTATGGTTTTTGATATCTGTGTCTTTGGTATTTTTCAATAGTTACATTGGCCACAAGAAACCTAAATTGAAGATCATATTAAGACAAATAAAATTCCTAGGCAGATTCCAAAGCAAGCATGGTACATGCAGCCAATTTTCTTAGTACTCATTGGAGGCATATTACCCTTTTGGTGCAATTTTCATTGAATTATTCTTCATCTAAAAATCTATTTGGCTGCATCATTTTTATTACATTTTTGGGTTTCTGTTCACTGTATTTGTTATCTTTATTGTTACCTGTGCAGAGATCACTATTATCCTCTGCTACTTTCAGTTGTGTAGTGAGGACTACCACTAGTTGTGGTGAGATTATCTAACTTCAGGCTCATCTGTACTTTACTTATTCCTGTATGCTACATTCTACTTCTTCACGAAGATGGAGATTACGGACCTTGTATTTGATATTATGTACTTTGGCTTCATGACAATTATCTCAGATGCTTTCTTTCTATTCACAAGTACAGTTGGTTTCTATGGATGCTTCTGGTTTTTATAGACAATTTATGCTTTAGTGAAGATTGAATGAAGTTATATATTGTAGCCAAATTTTTCTGAAGGCTCAAATGAAAATCAGGTGGTAGAATGCTAGATGTGTGTTCTTTTCTCTATTTTTTAGGAAAATAGAATAGGAACTTTGTTATGCTATCAAGAGGAGATATCTGAGCAGATAACATGAATGTCATGCATTATTTGGGTATCATGAGTTCATCATGGCAGATATGCATATCAAGGTATTTGGAAACCTATAAAGACGAACAACCAATGAAATTTGAAAAAGTATGAGATTGATATATTAAAGGCATGGAGCTATTTTGATGAAGTTTGTCAAGGTATTCCTTGAAAATATGGGCCAGGATGCAATATAATTATTGGAGACAACCATGTTGTTTCTTTGAAGGTAGCATTCGAGGTTGATAATAATAACAGAGTAGAGATTTTTGCACTTTTTTCATGCTAAAAGTTATTGTTGAAAGAGGTATAAACTTTCCTTGGATAAAGGATAATTCCAAGTTCATTATAGAATGGGGAAATGGTATTTACAGGGTTACTTCTAGGGCTATGAGTAAATGTATTCAAGATCTCAAAATAAAGGCCATAATATTTGATATTTCCAGAGATACTCAGACTACTAAGAAGAAGAAAATCTCTAGTGTGGAAGACCAAATTCATCCCTCTCAGATGATGCTCTAATTTCTTCCCACCCTTGAACTTGACAATCACTTCAGGCTTCATAGTATACTCATGCAAATACATTTCATATAGCTATCTAGGCATTACAAAGCTCCAATAAGTACTTTCACAGCCTGTTATGTTTACAACGCATCATTGGGCATCTGTTTGTATCATAATACACAATAAATGGAAGTAATACAAGAGTTATAAAACATCAAAATGCAAAGGGTTTTGACATCAAAGTCCCTCGCTCATGAAAGTTACAAATATAAATAACACCTATCTACCCACCTTACAAATTCAAGATAAAAAAAATGGACTTGATTCAATATAGTAGTTCTAATCTTCAGTATTAGGCCTCCCAAATAAAATGGGGAATAAATAAATAGATATCTTGGGAAAATGAAACAGATTTCTGAATTTCACTGACATGATATATACTGGCTGGAAAGTGCATCCTATCAAAAAATACCTTCACATCAAGGTGCTCACTCTAATGCCAGATTGATTGGCATAGAATAAGAAAGGGGCCTTGAATTTTTTTTAATGTTTTATTTATCATTTAGAAGCAGATTTTGAAGACATCTAATACTTTTTATGACAAATGATAAGTTTTTCATCCACATTCTTAGAATCCTCAGTGTCCCTCTGGTGGAAATTCCATCTCATGCGTAAGGCTAGATTCTTGACACTATTCATAAAATGGGTTGATTCACACACTATGACGTAGCCAATAGGTCTTAATATATGTTCCATTTCTAACAACCGATATTTCATCTCACATTTGTTTCATAAAATGCACATAATCAATAATGAAGTATGTACTTTTTCCTCATTCAAGGTTATCAGGATTAAAAAACCAACATTTAGCACCACTTCGTAGAAATGGTTTTACCTAACTATGACTTTTTTCACCAAAGAGACCATGAACTTGTAGGAGATCATATGTTATTGGGTATGTGGAAGATGCCTCACACTTAAAAACACAAGATAAAGTTATATTAGCGAAGTTAATGGTGTTGAGCACACCATCCTAATCAAACGATTCAGAGAAAGAACCTTATCAATCATTATATGTACCAATTAATCCTCGATCATAAGTAACATTCGAGGAATTTAGACCATAAGAAGAAACCACATTCATGACCCACATAGGATCATCTATCATCGCTGAAGCAAAACCCCCATAAAGAGTGTTCATATCAATTACATTTCTTATTTTATCTGTTCCAAGATCAGGTACCAATGTCATGTAATGGTTAAAGCACACCATCCATTGCATTGTATCCTTTCTAAAAGCACCATCACTGCCCCACAAAAAATGTATAGACCCACTCTGGGGCTACCTTCAAACATTGTGGTCACTTTGGATTCTATCCTACTCCTAACTACTTGAAGTTGGGATTTGGTTTTACTATACAAGGTTGCATGGGAACATACCAGGCAACATTTGGATCAATGTTCTCATCAAATTCATGGGGTAAATTATTTTATCACAGGTAGCATAGTGACCATTGTCCAAATATTTTTTCCATACAATAATTTCATCCTTTTTATTGTATAGTTTTTAGCACATCTTGCTCAAAATATCATGAAGGGCATCATAGTTAGCCTTCTTCTCGTCTATAGTTGTTGTTCCATCCATGCCATCTATTTTCATAGTTTACTAGTTGTCTAGATAGGACCTAGAAGCCTCTTGGTCGCAATACTCAATCTATTTCCATAACATAGGCCCCACCTAAATCAATGTAACTTCACTCAACAAATAGCTACAAAGCTATTTTTTTAAGAAGAAGCCCATAACAAACATGTGTCTTTTTAAGCATATTTTTCTTTCATGTTTGGTCTATCAAAACGGTTTCCAAGTGTCTACCGTAGGATATATATTAAAAATAAACTTGGAGCAATCAAAGTTTCAAATGTGTATATAAAAGATAATTTGTTCTCACTTAGCTCAACAAACCCAACCTGTTGCGTTTCACAAAGTGAATAGAAGTACAGCTGCTCCAATTTCTCATTATTGATGACGAACTCCCAATTATGAAAGAATGATATTGGAAAGTGTAAATGATTTGCACCACAATAAATCCATTTCCAAAGCAAGAAATGTAGAGAAATGAAGTTAATCAGCATATGAATGAATCCAAGAGAAAAATTAATGCGAAGAAGGAGATAACTAGCAAGTGTAGATCAACTACATTGATTGGCTCAAGAATCTCCGGTGGTTGCAATTGCAGAACTACTGTCAGCTCACTATGAAAAACAAAGGAGGTTAGAGATGATAATATATGGAGTAGTGAAATTAGAAGATCATGAAGCTTTACAAATATATCATTGTTCTAGGCAGCCTGAAAAGAATAATTACAGTAGACAATCTATGGAGAAATCAAATAGAACCCAACTTAATCCTTCAAAAACTAGTAGTTTACAAAGGCCTGAGGTAAGAAAACATGCTCTTCAGTATGGTTCTAATAATGTGGCTCGACTTCCAAACATTGCACAATATGAGGATGAATAGTAGTGCAGGCAGAATTTTGATCAACCACTTGGGAAAATCATGAAAGAAATGTTTGACCTAGTTCATGAGTCATTCATGGTGAGTACCACAAGTATCAATTGCTCTAGCTCCTATAGTTGTAGTCCAAGTGACTCTAATTCATTAACTCTTGAGCAGTTATCAGAGGAAGAAA
The DNA here is from genome assembly GCA_000404065.3 of Pinus taeda. Lineage (NCBI taxonomy): Eukaryota > Viridiplantae > Streptophyta > Pinopsida > Pinales > Pinaceae > Pinus > Pinus taeda. The sequence goes on from APFE030343094.1 coordinate 28,255, forward strand.
TCAGTGAGAAAGTGTGATTTTTAATAATTAAAATCTCTTGATCCAGGTAACAGTACTTCGATTTTGGGGATGAACTAGAAGAAATTTGTTCAAAAATTAGACTTGGAAAGCATTAAACCTTCATCAACTAGATTCAGAAATGTAGAGCCCATGCCAAAGGTTACTTTGAAAATAAGTGACGAAATTGTATAGTAAGTTATTAACACCATATGAAGGCATGAGATATATGGAGACCAAAATATCAGGGAAAATTTTATGGTAGCACATAATAATAATATTTTAAAATTTAATTTAGTTTCTAGTAGTGGCCAAAGTTGACCAATGGGCCTACAAAAGGGATGACCTTAGTGCACATTAGGAGTGTTCAGGCACATGTAGTAGAGAGTGGTACCAAAGTGCACAAGTGATGTAAGAAAACAAACTGCACAAAAAATTGAATGAAGCAGAAGAAAATCTAGTGGGTTACTAGAAAAGGTAACAATAGTAATAACACTAGTTGTAATAGAAATAGAGTAGTTGATTTAATACCATGTAGTGATGGTAACGATAGTGGTAGAGCTAATATTTTAAAATAATACTATTAGAAGTACTGACAATAATTATTAATAAAAACAAAAATTTTGGGAGGGATTTGAGAAAATATTGTATGGAGTAGACTATTGGTCTTCCGAAGAAAACCCAACACCACTCTGACTAAAGCTCTTCTCATAACAAGTATGATTCTGGTAAACCCAGTTCGAGTTCTCACATGAATTTAAATAATTATAAAGGATTGGACATGAAACAAGGAATGCTTGGTAAATCAAGGTCTCAAGTCTCATCCAATGTAGAAGACAATATGAAGGATTATTTGTGAAGACTAAGAGGAGGGTTAGCAGGCTCAAGCTCAATTCTCATAATGGTTCAAATGCTCATTTTCCCGAGTATGAAAAATGTGATGAACATCCTACTAGTTTGGCTAAGAATATTTAATTCTCTGATAGATTTGTGGTGATGAAATCCTCGTATGAACCACACAAAGATTTTAGAGATTCAATGGTCAAAATGATCCTGAAGAACAATATTCACTATTCAACAGATCTTCAAAAGTTTCTTCGATGTTATATGTCCCTAAAATCTGATGAATATCACAATACCATCATCAAGGTTTCTGAGATCCAACGACAAATTTCTTCCACTCATATAGCTAGGAAAAAATTGTCGGACATGGGTCATAGTGGGTTACATGGATTTTCACTGTGGTGCAAATCATTTACACTTGCAAACACTTTCCAATATCATTCTTTCACAATTGGGAGAGTATCGTCAATAGTGGTGAAAATCGATGGTATATATCAAACATTGCATGCCTTTCCTGTACCAAATGTGGTAAGGTCTGTTAGTGCTTGAAATTTCACCTCAGGCTGAAAAAGGCAAACCTCAAGGCAACATCAAACCATTTAGCCTCGTAGCTAGCCCTACGGGGCAGGAGAAGGCTCTCTCCGGTCAATCTTAGTAAAATCTTCAATGGATGAGATAACCAATAGGGTAACACTGATTTTAGGATAGTAAACTGATCAAAAGGGTTGACTTGGGCTTTTTAGGGTTTTTGGTGGCGAATTGAGGGGATGGCAATTTCGGGTGCGGGGATTGGGCATAGTTTCTGCAGGGGGTTCTTTGGGGCGAGGTAGGAGACAATATTGATGCCTTTGATTGAGGTGGATGATTAGGAATGACAGGTGAGGAGTTAAGGAGAGCAAACAATAACTTTGAATTCTCCTTAAACAGTGGAAAACATTGAAATTAAACAAACTTAAAAGCAGAGCAAGACAGTCATGAATTCTTACTTTAAAACTTCGTTTTCTTAATGTGCAAAAGGAAAAGAAAGGAAATGATTCACATAACACACTTACAGGTACATAAAGAAACATACCATCAATACATGTAACCACAAGAATCCCAAAAAGGACTGCAAAACCCTGGACTTCCTTAGCCAAAAATTGCAGAGATACAATGAAATAATACAATGATAGCTTCTCCCTCAAGAGTCCAACCTTCCAACCCCTGAAAATGACTAAGAAAATACATAATATAGGCCAGCTAACACCTTTCCTTGCCTCTAGGGGTCAAGCTCATCCTTCTAGGAGCTGTTTCAACCAATTCTAAACTGAGCACTAAAATCTAGGCAGTCAAAACAACTTGCCTCTATAAGCTAGGAAACCAATTCATTCATTAAATGTTTGCTATTTCATGAATGAATCTTCTAGAATAGGTAAATAAGTGTCATGTCAACATGAAAATACATTAATTACATCAAAGAGGGTGAAAAATCCCATCCCAAGTCAAAACTGGTCAAAGCTGGGCGAATTCCTGAGCTGTAGATGAATTCCTGTGAAAACTGCCCAACGGGTCGCGCCCTCTTCCTGAACGGGTCGCGCTACTTTGGAGCTGATTTTGAGGTACTTCCAGGTTTTCAAATGAGGCAAAAGTGGGCTTGTTGGAAAGGTCTGGAGGTCAACTTTCCAACCCAAGTGGAATTTATGAATTTGGTGATCATTTGCCCCTCCAAAATTGCAATCTCCCAAGACTGCTTCCTGTGTGTCAAAAAGGTGGCAGAAAGTCATTTTTTGCTTGTTTTTTGACTTTCTGGAGGCCCAAAACTTCCCCAAATATCTCGTCCTTTGATGAGCATGTGTAACTTTGCATGAAAAATCTGGAAATTCTGAGTTTTTGCAAAATGGAGTTGCCGGGATGAAGGGTCTCACGGGGGGTGAGACCCGTTAATGGAGAAAACCTGTAAATTGCCTAAAAAAACCAAAATTGACCCAAAATGCTCAACATTTCTTGGGATTTGTGCTGTGGCTAGGTTATTTAGTGCATTGGTCCTTGAGTGAAGCCTCGGCCAGGATATGGAGGGGATCGGGCCTCTTTCTCCTTTTTTGTGCCTTGGCCAACCGCCTTTGGAACATCTTCATTTTTGCTTTGCACACGTGCATTCTCGCCCAATAATGGTTCTTCATGTTTCTCAGCAATTCCTTATCTTGGTTGGCCTTAGCCAACAACCTCTCTAAATGAGCATTGAGCCGGATAAGCATAGCCTCTCAAGAGATAAAATCCTCCCATGGAATACCCTGCTGTTTTGACCTTTTGAATGTTGTTTCAACTGTTTGAGATGCTGTTTCAAGGGGACAAATAGCACAAGGGAAATGTTAGGGAAGGGAGACTTTGAAGGGAAATTGGGAAAAACATATGAAATAGGGAGTTAAGGGAAGGAATCATGATATATAACCCATCACATATATATGATTTGCAAAGGCTTTATGAGAGGTAGGGTTTAGGTTTAGTTTCTTGATTTTTAGGGATAGGGGTAGGGTTTAGGGCTTTTGATAATTTTTGGTAGGGAGAATGAATAAAATGATGAGGGAGGTGGAAATAGGATGTAGGGAAAAAGTGGGGGTATAAAGGATAACCTTGAAAACAACAAGACAAACCCTAGTTCAACCAACACTTTGACATTTTTGAGCAAATATGCATTGGATTTATTAGTTCAAAATGATTGGCTTTAAACCACATTCACATGCTTTTCACACTTTTGCAAACAATGTATTTTCATGAGGAGAGGCCTACTTGCAACCTTGAAGCAATCTGGGGTTGTTTGGCAGCTTACTGGCGAAATTTGGTGGAGGAATTCCCAACAAGTCGCGCGCCTCTAACAGGTCGCGCCTGTGTAATTTTTACACTGCTGGAGGTGCCCTGACGGGTCGCGTGCCTCTAACGGGTCATGCCCTTTTGCAGGAGGCTTTTGGAGGCCTTCCCAGTGTCGGAATCAGGTGCAAGATAGCTCGTTGGAAATTTCTTTGAGTATAAGTTCCAACCCAACTGGAATGTTTCAATTTAGAGTTCATTTGCCCTGTCAAAAGTCAAATCTCCCAAGACTGGTCAAAAAGTGCCAAATGAGGCTGCCTCAAGGAAGAGTGCTGTTGCAGTCAACTTTTGAATGCCTTCCTCAACCCCAAATTGAGCTCATGATAGCTCATTGGAAATATCGTTGTGTCGGGTTATCATTTTACCCATCAAGAAAATCATTTGGCCAATCAAGCTAGGAGAAAACTTTATTTTCCCAAGGTCACTTCAGAGGTGCTCTTGATTCTCCTCAGGCAACGATATTCTTTGACATTTCTCTCAAACCATGAAACCTGTGCAAAAAGTGAAGGAGGTTTTTCTTCTTTGGCACGTTGTGAAAAAAAACCTCTCTTAGTTTTCCCAAATGCATCTTTTATTGCTCTGAAACACCATTTGAGTGAAACTTATCCCGATGTGTGGAACAAGGGATTTTGTCGAAATGAAGCGAAATGAAGGG
>APFE030343096.1:0-15685 GCA_000404065.3 Pinus taeda
ACCCATCCTTTGGCTTACAGAGCGTACAAGTACGCAGGCACAGTGTGTTTGGGATGCGTACACGCAGGCAAGGTAGAGAGAACCTGCGTACCTAGAGATAAACATGTTTTTGAGTGACTTTCTCTCTTTTTGAAGTTTGACATGAAGAGCAGAGGTATGAGGCTTGACAAGGAGGATAATATGACTATTGATGGAGCCATATTAACTGCAGATAGTCATGGTGACAAATTTCAGTGTAACAGCTTGCTCCTCTAATTCCCTACACTGCCAAGAAAACTTAACTGATACATGGAAATGGAATGCAAGAAAATCCTCCTCTGCTTCTCAAAAAATGATGAAACTTTAGCCACAAACTGCTTGGCCAAAATCCACAAAAACCCAAAAATGGTTTGGCCCAATATGGACTTCCCAAAATCAACCCCCAAAGGCACTATTCAATCCCTAGCAATTCTACACCGTCTGATGCAAAGATATGGTTGAAAACCCACCTCCGATGCTCAGAAAATTATGAAACTTTATATTTCGGGATCCTTGTCAAAAACCCAAAAAAAACTTAAAAATGGTTTGGCTAGATTTTGACCTCCCAAACTCGACCTCGTTGATGGCCCACCCCCTCCAAACAATTCCAGAAATACACGTGCAAGGAATGACCACAAAGTCCTCCTCCAAGCTCTGAAATGAAAGAAAACACCACTCCAAATATCTCCTCTAACCTCCACAACAAATATCACCCTCAAGCACTGATACTCTACTCACCAAATGAGCTCCCACACCTCTATGCTAGCCCAAGTAGTGCGAAATTCACACCGCCAAGCTAGAAACTCAATTAGCTCCAAAATTCTTGTAGATGCTAAAAACTCTCCCTAGCCTCCTCTCTGCAAAATCTCACGTCAAATCTCCACTGCTAAGCACCACCAATGAACTTGGCCTCCTCTCCACTATGTCCTCCCAATAATACACACGATTTGGAAGGGAATGCTACTGCTGGGAATCACAATGTGATCCTCCTCCTGAAGAAATGAAGAAAACCTTCCTGGTGCGGCACTCGAAGTCCCCCAAAGAGAGGGTGAGCTCTTCTCCTGAAGAAATTGTGGTAAATAGCTAGTGACTCGGTTAAGCAACTTGAGCAACAAAAGAGAAATTGATATATGTTGATTTTGAGTAGCATCGAATGTGCTCTAGCCACAAAAATTGGTGGAGAGACTAAGGCACATGAGATCTCCAATACCCAGAAAGGGTTTGGGTAGATTCTAAACATTTTGGGAGATATTAAAATAATTAATATTTTTAATGGAGTCCCTAAGTCTAAACTTATGGAAAATAGAATATTAATGTGTATTAATATAAACCTATGTTAGAATGGTCCAAAAGTCATGGATCAAGCTAGATCTAATCTTAGCTGTTGATTAGGGACTTAATTTCGATCGTTGATTTGTCAATGAGAAAAGTATAAGAGGAGTCTTGAGGGTCACTTGGAGAACACACCAAGAGATCAAGATTTCGACTTTCTAGGGTTGGGTTTGCTAAGAAAATTGAGAGAGTGATCAAAATTGTAGCTGAGGGGCAGTGAATACAGAAGTAGAGAGACAGAGGTAGCACTGGGAGGATCAACGTAGTAGTCAGACAGAGGTAAGTAGAGCTAGCCAAGGCTCACGCAGAGCCAACCAGGAGCTGCGTAGTGCCTCAGAGGGCTAGCATGGGTGACGCAGAGGACTAGAGGGCTGATGCAGTACCTCCAGAGGCTGACACAGGCCAAGCCAGAGTGACACTGGGCTAATGTTGGGCTAGAGATAGGCTGATGTTAGGATTTCGTGGGGCAGATTGGAGCTGTGAAGCTGCTGGAGTGTTTATCTAGGGTTTCAGCTATGTGATGTAGGAAAGTGTTCCCTCTACTGATAGAGGCAACCCCTCTAGCCCTAGAGTGGGTCTAGTCACAAACAAGGACCGATCAACAATAGTTTTCCTTAAACAATCATAGTTGGAGGCCTACCTCAATCGGTGGTCGATGGAGTTCCGTTGCGTTGCCCCAACTTTCGCTTCCTTCTCCTCAAAGAGTAATCAACCTGAAACAAAGCAAAGGAAATACAACAAAGCATGTAATCTGGTGACAACAATAAACCATTTACTCACAAAGTCAAGAAGTCATGAGCTATCAAGTACATTACATACAAGACATAGGAAAACATCATTGATTGTATTAATAATGAAATAAGAGTAAGCTTACAACCAAATTCTTGACGCCAAAAGCTTTCTTAGAGGAATCCAACTAGCATGTTCTTCAAGCATTCACTCTTTGAAGATGGATCTCCCAACATACAAAGGTCTCTCTCTCTCACTCATAAGTCATGAAACCAAGGGAACTTCATAACCTTCCCCAAACTATCAACACTCTCACACTTATCACACTCACACCAACTAACAATCAAAAGCACTAACAGCACTGTTCAAGCCAAGAATTTTACCAACTAAGCCAACTATCCAACTGGCAGATCATAACAATGGTGAGTGATTTTATAGGAGGAGGAGCCTCCATGAAATGAGGGAGAGGGAGCTTATCCTCAAGGGAGGTTTCACAAGCGGTGGAACCACCATCCCAGAGGTAGAAAGGCGACCCAAACTGACCCAACAACTAGCTCTAGAAACATCTGGAAGGCCAACGGTTTGAACTAATTCGCCCAATCTGGATCATCACGGGTACATAACTGAGCTTCAACGCTGACATTGCTAGTGATTAGTGTAGCCAGTCAGATCATGGCCAAAAGACAACAAATAACCCCGCACTGGTGCATGAAATCGAACCAGCGTGGGAATCAGATGTACTTCCGTGCTGGCAGCGTGGATGGACTTCTTGTGAGTGCTCTTTAGCGCGGATATTAAATTAACAGTCGCAATGAGGCAGATAACTGGGAAAAATGGGTTAATTGGCAACATGAGAGAGCATGTGTTCAGCATGAGCATGTTTGATTTGGACACATGACACAGTGAAAGGACCAGGAGTGAAAGCAGTGACAAATTACTATGTAACAGATTCCCCCTAAAGTATGAAGCCCGAGAGAGTGGGAGGGGTGAAATGCTTTACAGAACAACTGAGCTGGAACACCATCTGGAAGAACCTGCAGGCGCAAGTACAATATCTATGATAGTGAAGTACATGTAGTCTAGGCATGGACGCAGCCATCCAAAAGACATATGAACAAGGTCTGTGGTATGGACGCAGCCATCCAGCTAATAAGACCATGATAATGATAAAGGTATGGTTGCAGCCATCCATAAGGACTCGGGTATGGTCGCAGCCATCCAGAAATGAGTAATGTAATCACAAACCAATCCACGCAGCCCGAACACGTGTGATCTGAGTTCGGGGTCTTGAACCCAACCGACCATAGTACAAATTCTAACATGTGAATAGAGGTGCTGAGGTCGAGCATGAGAGAAATCACTTGATTACCGGTCGATGATGTAAACGGTTAACAAGCACGAGAGAAACCACCAATAATGCCAATGGTTCTCAAGGTACTTTCCAGTACAATCCACGAAGTGTGAAACATGAGCTGAAGTCAAACACTCGCGGAATCACCCAATCGACGATCAATGATGCAAGTCGATCGTCAGGCGTGAAGAACTTGCCATTGAGGCATGCAAGCTCCAAGGTACCAATAGGGGTCTCTAGGTCAATCTCCTGGATAATGAGCTGATGTCGACAAGAGACGACCTGTCGCAGGAGGGCCATGATGTTTCCCCCGTCAATGACATGAGATGAGGAACAAGTGGTAGATGGTGCAACAGAGTATCAGAGAAGGAGATGGAGGTGTAAACTGCAGAAGGATTATACTCTTGAATATGTCGGTGACACGACTCCGGAGGGTGGCAGCACTCAGGTACCAAGGGATCAGAAGCTTGATGGAGACAGCATGGATCAAATGGAATGAGGCTAAATGATGACCGAAACCATCGGAAGGCCAAATGATGATGTATGGATATCCCAACCCGACGAGAAGCAGAAGTGTTGATGTTCAAGAGTGACTAGCTACCATAGACAATCGATGATGTTTTTCCAAATTTTCCCCCACCATTGCTGGTGAGTACCCCAATTATTTTTTAAAACAAGCTTGAAGGGGATAGCATATGCTTGTAATATAAGTTTGACCTTCGGTCGAATTCAACCTAGTAATAGTTTAATGAGCCCTAGGGAGGAGAAGCTCGAGTCTCGTCATGGTGATGAGTCCAATGTCGTCAGGGTTTAACGAGTCCGACATAGGTAAAAATCAGAGTCTTTTTCATATTTAGGGAGTTTGAAAAAGACACAGAAAAGAAAACTCTTGGGGGGGTCCTTTTTCAGAAAGTTGTGTCTCTCTAGCCCGAAAAAGTATAAATCGATACTCGAAAGAACCGCCCAACCATTACGATCGAGGAGGACTTTTCATGGTTAGTGACTTCGATCTAAAAAAGTAAAAAAGCGACTGAAATCACGTCGTTTTGTAACCGATAAAGAGCCTAAAACAACAAAGGCCCGACAATCTTTTCGCTTTTAGACGGTCAGAAAAGAGCTTAAAGACGACCGCCTCTTATTAACTTTTAACAAGTTAAGAGGAATAACCCGGCTATCTTTTCATCTTTAAACGGTCAGAAAAGAGCTTAAAGCAGACCTCCATTTTTGTTCTCTTTAATGAGTCAAAAATGGAAAAATACTCGGCAATCTTTTCATCTTTTAAAAGTCAGAAAAGAGCTTAAAGGAGACTCGTCTTGGAGGAACGAGTGGTATAACGGGTAGCAACTGGTTTCGGCAATGGTGGAACTACTCAAAACATGTAATGGTCAAGAGGCTGGCTAATAAAACCACTCATCGTTGCGGTTCCTCAGGAAAGGAAAAACAACCAAGTGATAGCATATGATCAGCCAAAGAGATGGTGACAATGGAATGAAACAACCAAGGCTCATATAGCATAATTTAGCGGATAAAAATGGTAATCACAAGATGTAAATTAGGTATGGGTTCATTTTTACATAAGCTTGAACCATGGAGAACTCTTCTTGGTTTTGGTTTCATGTTTACACAAGCTTGAAACAAAAAACTATGCTTGTTATGAGTTCTCATGCCCCTAGCAAAATGATTTAAGTCAAGGTACATGCCCCCCAAGCTTCATTGCATTCAACGAGGTGGATGGAATGAAGGTTCACTTTCGAAATCTTGGAAAGACTCAACTTGGATTTTACGAGACCTGAAGCGGAGACTCGATTAGGAAAGGGAGAGGTTTCATTTTTTAATGAGGTTGACATAGTAAAAGAAATTTACTCAAGACTCCTTGTTTCATTTTTTAACGAGGTTGACAAAAGATAATAACCGTCCTCGGACACCTTGTTTCATTTTTTAACGATCTTGACACAAGACAAGGAACTATGCTCAGACACCTTGTTTCATTTTTTAACGAGCTTGACACAAGATTAGAAATTATGCTCGAGACTCCTTGTTTCATTTTTTAATGAGGTCGGCACAAGATCAGAACTATCCTCAGAACTCTGGTTCATGGGCCATATGAGAACATGGCTCCCAAGAGGTCTTCGCGGGATGGAAGAAACACACTCTGGGAGGAGCACATGTCATGATGCACTAATGATAGATCGGGTTCCAATGCCCCTAGTACATGATGTACGAGACCATCTGCATGATCATCAGCAGAGGTGGAGACAGAACGGGTAGCCACATAATTGACCTATGGCAAGGAAGGTACTGCTTGTGAGCAAGAACCGAGAGGGGATGACGGCGACACAGAAGGCGCCGGGTGACTAAAGAACGACAATCGATCTATGGTCACGATTCTTCCATGGTGTGGAAAACAAACCACACGGAAAAGTGAAGAGACAAGGGCCCCCATGGCATAAACATAGTCACGGCCAAGGAGAACACTGAAATCTAAAGCACCTTGGATCATCAGTACATCTATATAGACAGTTTTGCCTCCCAAAGTAACAGGAAACTTCGGATGGATCCCTAATGGTTGACTGGTTCCTCCGTCAAATGCTAACAGATTCTGTGCAACCGACACAAGCTGTGGGGAGCCCAAAGCTTGCTAAGTAGTGGAAGGCATAAGACTGATAGATGCACCCTCATCCAAGATAGTGCCAGGTATTGCCTTATCATAGGCATGTATTGTAATCTGGAAAAGCACATAGGACGGAAGGTGGAAAGCAGTCAAGAGACTCCAGCCGAAAGAAACGACCAAACTACTTGGTGGGGGAATAGTATGGTTTCCCCCCTACTCTACAAGAATCGAAGAAGAACTCTCTTGATCAGCCGGGATAAGAGGGTCGTGTTCAGCCTCAGGAGAATCTGATGGGACAATAAGAACATGAGCATGACGTTCTTTCGAAACAGAGTGATCAACAGGTGGTGAACCCAAGTCAACACTCTCTCCAACCAATGGTTGGTCTGGAACAGGCTTAGCACAGCCAGGCTCGTAAGAAGGAGGGTGGACAAGAGAAGAATCTAAGTCAATCTCATTGCGGATGGAAGGAGGGTCTGAAGAGACCCTCTGATAAAGAACAGGAATTTTGGGTGAAGAAGCTGTAAGACTTTCCAAAACGGTGGAAGTTTTATCCATGAGCGGACAAAGGTGAAGGGGATGGTTGCCTTCACATATTGTACAGGGGAATCGAATCTTCCCTTTCTTCCTACCGTTGCCAGTGGATAGGGTAGCATCACCTTGAGCTTCAGAGGATGATGAGGGATAAGCCAGATCGTGAGACCATACTTCGAGGATCCTAGGAATGCCAGGACAATCACGAAGAAGATGGTCACCCTTGCACAATTTACCAGGAAACTTAACCTTCTGCGAAGGAGCAGAAGTTATTCCAACCTGAGATGTACTTGAAGCAGTAGCTGCAGAGGTGGCCTCATGTTTATCGAGCTTCTTCTTTTTCTTTGTCCCCTTCTTCTTCTTCTTAGTCTCCTGGTTACTAGACATGGAACTTTCACCAGGCGAAGGAGGAGAGGGAGGCAGAGAAACAGGGGAAGAAGGCGTAGACTCAACCTTGGAATCAACATGTCATGGTTCGGACGAAGGAGACGGTGGAACAGGAGTCATGACGCTCGGGAACACTGAGGTAGAAAACAACCACACGGGTAAACCGATGGTTAACCCAGGGAAAGACAATGTTGCCATATACAGAGCACCGGTATTTCCAAATGGAGGAAATGAACCAGGATTTCCATCTGAGGGAAAAATTTGGCTGGTAGACTCGGGGAATGTTGCCATCGAGAACGAACCTAAAAAAAACTCTTATCACAACCAAGAACTTGAACTATTACTAGGAATATGTCGTGGGCAGTAAATGTTATGACGCAGGAACAAAAATTGACCTTTTCATCTTTAAAGAGTCGAGAAAAGGACAAAAGGGTGACTTTATCTCTTTTGAGGTTTAATGAGCCTGAAAGGACAAGTGCTCAGATGGACCTTTTCTTTTAGGGAGTCCGAAAAGGAACGAAAGTGACTACTCTGGAGAACTAGGCAAAAGGTTTACCAAACAACCCATAAAATTGCATATACACCTTGGCAATCATATGAAAACCAAGGACTTTCTGTACGACAGTCAATCTTCTTGAATGCTGTGTTCGGTGCATTACGGCTTGCAAGGCGGCAGACACGGCTTCCTATGGATAAAAGATGATAACCTAGTGGGGTCTCCCCATATACTCGACGGTATGTGGGAGCACAATTCCGTACTAGATCGCTATTAAGTCACAGAAGGAGGAATCACCCAACCTTGAGTGAGAATAATAGTGACTAGGTTTAACGATGCCGGAGCACGTCTCTAGCCTAGACCTCTAAATAATGAGTGTTATGTTCCAATGCATTGTTAGATTTATTCAGTTCATTTTAAGGTTGATCTTGAATTATGTTTTAGTTTCCAGGCCCTATCGTATGTATATCAAAAACCTAGGATGCAGCTAGAATGCATGAAATATCTTTTTACTTCGATGAACACCTACCTACAGGAGGGTAGAGAGATCATTCCCAAGCCAAGAAAACCAAGAGAAGCAAATGCAAACACTAAGAACCACAATGCATCAATACACTAATCTCACAATGCATCGATACTACTAATGAAAGATGTAAAATTTGCTTTCCAATTTCTCAAACATGAAAATTCGTAATGCAAATATACTTTCATTTTCGTATGCTAAATGAATGCAAACTTTTGATTTTCTTTTCATTTTAAATTCAAAGAAGCAAACAAGCAAGTGTGAACTGATTGATCCAAACAATTGTGATCTATGCTTGGTAGTGAAGAAATCGAATCAACATAAAAATTTGGTTCAATAATCGACACTAAGAATCAACCAGCAAGAATACAAGCAGCGAAAGAGCCTCAAGCAAATCACAAGAAGGTTGTGGATGAACCTTGAATAGACAAGTAACCCAAGCAAATGGTTTCTCAACGAAACTTCTAAAGGGCTAGGTCACATAGTCAAAAAACACAAGACTGACTCAATGAAATCAAAGAGATAGTACCCTGACCAAAAGCAATTAAAGCAAGCTAATGAGAGACAAGAAACAATAGGGGATAAGCAAGAGTGATGAATTTAGGAGGTAAAGTTATAAAAACAACTATACAGGAATCAGCGCAAGTGTTACACTGACAACTAGATCTGTCAGCGCTAAAATAGGTACCATCGCTAGTGATGGACAGGCAACTAGAGCTGTCAGCGCAAGTTGAGATACGAGCGCTAGTGATGGACATACAACTAGATCTATCAGCGCAAGTTTTACATGGACAACCCGAGCTGATCACAAAAATACACCTATTTTCTGCAATGACGCGATTTCAAGAGTCGTCACAGGAATTAAACTAGCAACTCGAGATCAACGTGGGTTCAAAGCTATAAAGTGGCGATGACAACACGACTATTAGGCTTTTTTCCGTGATGATGTTCAAAAACAATGACAAATGAACAAAAACTCCCAAATCAAATACAGTCAATCATTCAATCAAATAGGGGTATTTCCCAGATCAATCCAGGAAACTCAAAAGACTAATAACTAATCCCCAAAAGTTCAAAAGAGACCAAATTCAATAATCAAACAAGAGCAAAGGGAAAAACATAGGAAAGATTCCCCAGTGGAGTCGCCAATTTGTGATGCAAGAAAGTGTTCCCTCTGCGGACAAAGGCAACCCCTCTAGCCCTAGAGTGGGTATAGTCACAAACAAGGACAGATCAACAATAGTTTTCCTTAAATAGTCATAGTTGGAGGCCTACCTCAACCAGTGGTTGATGGAGTTCCATTGCGCTGCTCCAGCTTTCGCTTCCTTCTCCTCAAAGAGTAATCAACCTGAAACAAAGCAAAGGAAATACAACAAAGCACGTAATCTGGTGACAACAATAAACCATTTACTCACAAATTCAAGAAGTCATGAGCTATCAAGTACATTACATACAAGACATAGGAAAACATCATTGATTGTATTAATAATGAAATAAGAGTAAGCTTACAACCAAAGTCTTGACGCCACAAGCTTTCTCAGAGGAATCCAACCAACATGTTCTTCAAGCATTCACTCTTTGAAGATGGATCTCCCAACATACAAAGGTCTCTCTCTCTCACTCATAAGTCATGAAACCAAGGGCACTTCATAACCTTCCCCAAACTATCAACACTCTCACACTTATCACACTCACACCAACTAACAATCAAAAGCACTAATAGCACTGCTCAAACTAAGAATTTTACCAACTAAGCCAACTATCCAACTAGCAGATCATAGCAATGGTGAGTGATTTTATAGGAGGAGGAGCCTCCATGAAATGAGGGAGAGGGAGCTTATCCTCAAGGGAGGTTGCAAAAGAGGTGGAACCACCATCCCAGAGGTGGAAAGGCGACCCAAACTGACCCAACAACCAGCTCTAGAAACATTTGGAAGGCCGACGGTTCGAACTAATTCACCTAATCTGGATCATCGTGGGTACATAACTAAGCTTCAGCACTGACATCGCTAGTGATCAGTGTAGCCAGTCAGATCATCGCCAAAAGAAAACAAATAGCCCCGCGCTGGTGCATGAAATCAAACCATCGCGGGAATCAGATGTACTTCCAAGCTGGCAGCACAGATGGACTTCTTGTGAGCACCCTTAAGCGTGGATATTAAATTAACAGTCATGATGAGGCAGATAACTGGGAAAAATGGGTCAATTGGCAGCATGAGAGAGCATGTGTTCAGCATGAGCATGTTTGATTTGGACACATGACATAGTGAAAGGGCCGGGAGTGAAAGCGGTGACAAATTACTGTGTAACAAGCTAGAATATCTGCTTCTAAGTAGAGAGGTACTACTACTGAGATTTTTCTTTGTTGGTTGAGTTGGATTTGGCAGCCAAATTGTACTCTGAAGCTGCTTAATAAATCATACCCTCAGATAGATGCACCGGTTTTCCCACATTGGGTTTTTCCGGGGACATTAGCCCAAAATTAATGGTGTCACTTGTGTGCTTGTTTGTATTTCCTTGAGTTGATGATCTGTAATATGTTGAGCATGTACTTGTATTTATTTCTAGTATTTACATGGTAAATAACTTGTTAATGAATAGAACATGTAGGTAGGAATAAATTAGTAAAGTGCATGAAGGGTTGCTAACGGGTTAGACTTAGAAATTCCAACATGGTATCAGTGCGTGGTTACAAATCATAGGAGAACTGAGGACATCAGCTGAATAGAGCAGCAACAACAAAAAAATAGTTGTCTCGAGTGACAGAAGTTGTTCCTAGCAGAGTAGTAGCAAGGAAGGGGTGAAGTGGTGCCTGCATCATCAAGATTGAGCCAGGAAGAGGTAGTGCAGAGGCCGAGGGAGGTAAAGACAGGCTCACGCAGACACACGCATAGGCCAGGAGGGCTGACGTAGTTGGATGAGGAGGCTAATTTTCTAGTGTCGGGATTGTGTAGAGTCTAGGAGCTCTAATCTTTAGTTTGCTAGGGTTTAGAAGGCTATGGGTAAGTTGCAGAGTGGAGTTGGTGGGGTATAGTAGTCAGAACAGTACCTAATAGGGCAAGGCCAAGGTAGAGGGAGTTACTGCCAAGGCAGATTTCTAGCCAAGGAATCCAGATCAGTGTTGCAATTACACAGACAATTGGAGAGGGGCATCTCGACATTGGCAGAAGGATTTCCAAGAGGGAAATTTAGGCTTAGAGGGAGTGAAACCAGGAACTTCCAGGAGGGAAGTAGAGGAGTAGTGAAATGGAAATACATGGAGTAAGAGACTAGTACAAACTTGATGAAGCCTCAAAATTCATAGTCTGGAAGGACATAATCTTATCTGTACTAGATAGGAATCGTGTCAAGCACTTCACCTTGAGGATGATATCTATCCTAGTTGACCTGACTGATAACGGCAGGTACGAGGATGCAATGGGGAGGGCTAAGAGTATCATCCTTGATGGGTTCAAGGATCATATAGCACCACATATTACTAAGAAGAACACAGCATAAGAGATGTGGGAGTCCCTGACCAAGTTGTATCAACATACTTCCATGTAGAGGAAGATGCTACTAGAAACTCAGCTGCGATCATACTAGATGAAGAAGGGAGAACAGATCAACCCATTCCTCGATCGATTGAAGGAGATCTGGGATCAGCTGACTTCCATAAGTGCAACGTTGGATCCAACATTGATGGTGAGAACAGCCCTGAACACAGTCTCAAAAGATTGGGAGGTGTTTTTCCATAATATACTAGGTAGGGTGACCCTTCTAGATTGGGAGGAAATGTGGGCTTCTCTTCTCCAAGAAGAGATCAAAAGGCTGAGCAAGGCGGGAAGCAGCAGCAAGGGGATCAGAATCAAGAAGGAGGAGGAAGAGGATGTTGCCCTAGCATCTGAGGGAAAGCAGGAGAAACAAAAGAAGGACCTCTCCAAGGTCAAATACTTCCACTGTGGGGAGTTGGGTCATTATGTGGCCCAGTGTCCAAGGAAGAAGAGTAAGGGAGAGGCCTCTAAGACCGAGGTTGCGCTAGCAAGGGCAGAGAAGGAAGTGGAGACAGATGATGATTGTGCCATGAGTGCTTATATGCCACATTAGAAGAAGTGGGGAGGCATCAAGATGTAGTTAGGTGGACTACAAGTGATGAGGGGAAGGATCCTTGAGGTACCCAACATCTCGGATTATACCTAGCTACGGGAGCCCCAAAGAGGAGTATTAATACTCGCGATGTCAGTAGAGACAGATGCAGATGGAGTGACAGAGGGAGCTACAATCAAGGATTCCCAGGACAATGCAAGGCTAGCAGGCTGCAACAGTGTGAGAGGCACGGGAGTGTTGCACCAGTGTAGGATGGCACAGAGAGGTGTGCAATGGTGCGAGATGCATGGAGTTGTTGCAGCAGCACAGAGGTCAGGGAGGGAGCACTTGTCAGTGATAGAGAAAGCTTCAACATCAGGAGTGTTTCTAGCATGACGAAGATATCAGATTTGGGAGATCAGTTACTTACTTCTCAGTAACTGAGTTGTAGTGCAACAGTTAGCAGTGGTAGTGCGATGAGCAGTATGATGCAGCATGATGAGAGGGGTTGCAGTGCAGATGCAGCAGTGGCAGTGGCAGATCCATGGGCAGCAACATAGATGCAGAGTGAGTTGCAATATGGATGCAACAATGGCAATTGTAGGGCCATGGGTAGCAGTACAGGATGCAGCAATGCAGAGGATGTTGGGCAACAAGCCTAGCATCAACACAGGGACTGATGTCGGATGATCATGGTGATACTTAGTAAGGAGTATTACTAGAGAATAGTCATCGCTACGAGGGAGTTTTGATTTGGGGTAGCATCAGATGTGGTTTAGCCATGAAAATTGGTGGAGAGGCTAAGGTGCATGAGATCTCCAATACCCAAAAAGGGTTTGGGCAGATTCTAAATAGTTTGGCAGACATTAAAATAATTAATATTTTTAATGGAGTCCCTAAGTTTAACATATTGATGTGTATTAATATAAAACTGTTTTAGAATGGTCCAAAAGTCATGGATCAAGCCAGATATAATCTTAGCCGTTGATTAGGGACTTAATTTCGGCCGTTGATTTGTCAACAAGAAAAGTATAAGAGGAGGCTTGAGGGTCACTTGGAGAACACACCAAGAGATCAAGACTTTGACTTTCTGGGGATGGGTTTGCTAAGAAAGTTAAGAGAGTCATCAGAGTTGCAGCTGAGGGGCAGTGAGTACAGTGTTGGGTGTGGAGTATGATTATCTTCTATATTCAAAGGTATCGCCGCATTGGACCCCAGTTCGAAATGGGGCGGCAATGCCACCTGTAAAATATTCACTGTAGGGGGGACAAGGGGGGGTGGCTATGACCTTTTGGGAGCCCCCCTGGCAAGGGGATTATGGGAAACACCCCTGAAGATAAGAATAGATGTAAATTGCCTTGTAAAATGTTGTAATTTCGCAGTCAATCTAGGCTGTTCATTAGGCAGAGATTTGATGGTGGAAGTTATGCTTAATTTAGGGTTTTTTGCCCTAGAAGGCAACCCCTCGCTATATAGGAGGGAATTGTATTGTGTCTATGCACATCTGTATTCTGAGTGAGGAAGAGAGAGGAGATTGAGAGCGAAGAGGGAATTACAGTAGATCTGTTGTAGGTTGTATCTCTTGAGTTTGTTGGATAATATAAAAGGAAGGACTGGCTGTTTCTCCGTGGACGTAGCCCAAATTGGGCGAACCACGTATATCTGTGTCTCTCTTGTTTTATGTGTTTTCTATGTTTATATTTCTACAATATTTTATGTGTTCCATTGCTCATTAATATATAATTTTCTAACAACTGGTATTAGAGCCGAAGGTCTATTTGGCTGATAAACGCGTAGGAGAGAAGGGTTCCTAGTTCGAGTGGGAGAAATGGCGGAAGATGGTAGGTTTAGGGTCGAAAAATTCAACGGCCAAAACTACCAGATGTGGAAGATGCAGATGGAAGATTATCTGTATCAGAGAGATCTGTACCAACTGTTGAGCAGAAAGACAAAGAAACCGACAAGTATGTAAGACACATAATGGGATATTCTCAATAGAAAGGCACTTGGAACAATACGGCTATGCCTAGTGGCGTCAGTAGTGTTTATTATTTCAAAGGAAACGACAACAGACGGTTTAATGTCGACATTGACCAAAATATATGAAAAACCCTTGGCCTCAAATAAGGTATTTCTTATGAAGCGTTTATTTAATATGAAGATGTCAGAAGGTGGATCTGTTGTTGATCATTTAAATGAATTTAATACAGTTACCAGTCAGTTAAGGTTTGTAGTAGTAAATTTTGATGATGAAGTTAGGGATATTTTATTTATGTGCTCATTGCCAGAAAGTTGGAATGGTTTAGTTATGTCCATTAGTAACTCTGTCTCTAGATCTAGCACTTTAAAGTTTGATGATATTGTCGGTGCACTACTTAGCGAGGAAATGCAATGGAAAAACTATGGTGAGACATCAGATGCTTTGACTGCAGAGACTAGGGGAAGAAAAATGGAAAGAGGAAAGAGCCCTGGATATCGCAGTAAGTCAAGAAAAGGCAGATCCAAGTCCAGATCGGGATAGTGTGCTAGAAATGTGGGAAGAAAGGACACCTGAAGAAAGACTGCAAGTCTCGAAAGGGAAAAGAAGGAGATGCGCAGCAAGAAACTGATCATGAAGCGAATGTAATAGGTGACGTGTTGCAAGATGCTTTGATTCTTTCATTATAAAATATTATTGATGCCTGGGTGGTAGATTTAGGGGCCTCATTCCATGCCACACCTGATAGGAAACATTTTTATGATTATGTTCAAGGAGATTTTGGATGATGATAAACCCTGTAAAATCATTGGAATGGGTACAGTTTTCATAAAGCAACAAAATGGAAATCAATGGCTATTAAAGGAGGTAAGGCATGTTCCAGATCTGAATAAAAATCTAATTTCAACAGGGTAGTTGGGAGGTGAAGGTTGCATAACTACTTTCACAGATAAAACCTGGAAGGTCACTAAAGGATCCCTGGTAATAGCGAAAGGAGGAAAGGTTGGTACATTGTATTTATGCAATGATTTTCTAATTTTTTTAATGCTTTAACCTCTACAGGATAAAATACGACATTGTGGCATCATAGGCTCGGGCACATGAGTGAGAAGGGGATGTAGATTCTTCACTCAAGAAAATTTTTGCCAGGTTTGAAGCATGTTGATTTAAAATTCTGTTAGAATTGTGTTTATGGAAAACAGAAGAGAGTCAGATTCCTTAGAGTTGGGATAGAAAAGAAGAGTGAAAAATTAGAGCTCGTGCATACAAATGTATGGGGACCTGCTCAGATATCATGTCTTGGTGGCTCTTGTTATTATGTTACTTTTATTGATGATGCAACCAGAAAAACCTGGATTTATTGTATTCGAAATAAATATGATGTATTTGATATTTTCAAGAAATGGAAAGCTTTGGTTGAAAATGAGATAGTAAAAAGGTTGAGGTGTCTCAGATTAGACAATGGAGGTGAATATTGCAGCAAAGAGTTTGATAGGTACTATTTAGAGAATGGAATTCACAGAGAGAAGACAGTTCCAGGAACACCACAATGAAATGGTGTGTTAGAAAGGATGAACAGGACAATCATGGAGCATGCGAGGTGCATGAGATTGTATGCAGGATTGCCTTTACAATTTTGGGTAGATGTTGTAGATATTGTT
>APFE030343125.1:0-11349 GCA_000404065.3 Pinus taeda
ACCTCAGCTGGACTTCCGACATTTTCACCTTCCTTCATCATGAAATAAATTGCACAAACAATGAAAAATGCTAATCTTCTGGAAACACTAATTGTAGACAATAGATTGTCAATCTCAACATATCTACACTTTTTAAAAATCACTCATGTCTCCCATCTGCAGCAATAAAACACAAACATATTTCTTCTCTTCACACTCTCTATGAATATTGTGTCTCTCTCAACTCTATACGCAAAATTCTCTTCATCTAAGCTCTTTGGTCAGTCTTTGAGAATTGATTAAATTCATGGCTTGGCAGATGAAATTACTTATGAGCGTAATTGTGAGGCTCGAAGGTTCGAAAAAGAAGAATCTTGCAATGATTGTTGTCACTAATCTTTTTGAAGCAGGTCAAGATATATTTTGGCCTGCAGAAAATAATTTGCAAAATGATGCAGAAGAGGATTTGGGTGAAATTCTACAAAGCGAGTTCTTTGACAATTCTCAGAAAGGAGCCATTTTCTTAGGATTAAATAGACAACGAACGGTCTTGGTCATTCAAGGTATACTTATAAGATAATTTGGATTTGCAAGTATAACAACTGTCGATGAGGCAGAACATGGCTTACAGTACCCAAGCTACCCGTGGCCACATAAGGGAATTCTAAGTTCCTAAGATCATGCATCAATTCAGCGTGGACATCAGGTCTTTCAACAAGTTTGTGTATCTTGCCATAGTATGTCGTTGGTCACCTACTGTGACCTTGTTGGAGTTGCCTATATTGAAGAAGAAGCAAAAGCTTTAGCAACAGAAATAGAAGTCAAGGATGGACCAAATGATGAAGGTGAAATGTTTACACGACCTGGAAAACTAAGTGATCATTTTCCTAAGCCTTATGCTAATGAACATGCGGCAAGATTTGCCAATGGAGGGGCCTATCCTCCAGACCTTAGCCTGATTACAAAGGCATGCCATAATGGTCATAACTATGTATTTTCATTTCTTATTGGATACCATGATCTGCCAGTTGGGGTTTCGATTCAAGAGGGATTGCATTATAGTCCTTATTTCCCTGATGGTGCGATAGCCATGCCCAAGATGCTTAATGATGGTGCGGTTGAGTATGAAGATGAAACACCTGCAACAGAAGCTCAGATGGGAGACACTGAGAGCAACACCGACAAGAGTTAAAAAAATGAGCAGGCTCTGCTCCAATAGGCGGCCATCCTCTGTGTCGTTAGGCTAAAGATCAAGTAGAGCATGCAAAGGCTTGGCTCTGATTCTTCCGCCTCCGATCATTAGATCGCAAGTCCTTCATGCGTAAAGAGCTGGATCTTTAAAATGCTATTGGCATGCCTGTGGCTTTCGAGAATTGAGAGCACGCAATAACACCTTAGCCGTGGAGGTAGTTCTCAAAATGACAACGGATTCATTACGCAGCCTCTCAAATCTGTAATTGATGTTGACTGCACCAATTACCACTTAGGGAAACACACAGTTAAGGCAACACATAGTGCTATTAGGAAATAAAAAAGACATGTGAGTTTGATATTCAGATGGGTTGTTAACTCGCCCAAACCCTCGCTTTGGAGTTTCTTGATGTGTCTTCCTCTCGAAGAAATATCAGCTGCAATCCATTCTCCAATCTCCAAGATAAAAAACTGACAAGCTAACTAATTCTCTCAACCTAGCTTCGATACCACATGAAGGAATTTCACACAACCATATAACCATGAAGAAACTAATAGACTAATAAACCACTCACACAAATAAACACATAATAATATCAAACCAACAACACACAAAAGACAAATTGACATGAAAGGCAGAGAGCCATCATATGATCTCTCATGCTCATGTAATTCTCTCCCTCTTATTAAAATAATTTAACAATATGTTTAAATACATGAGCAAGTGGTCTTAAGATAGTGCGTCTATCTTAGACTCACTTGGTTGAGACAATTTCTCAACTACACACTAACTTAGGAGAACTAGTTGGAGAGAATCTATCCTCCTAACTAAACTCCCTAGTTTGAGGAACTAACTCTCATGATTTAATTTAATTAATTATTTTATTTGGATTTATAATTGTTTTTAAGAGAGTGAGGCTAACATGTCACTATGACGATAAGTAGAAAAACACAAATGTTAATTGATCAACAAAATTATGTAATTTTCAATAATATATCTTTTAGATTTATTGTTGTCTCTTTAAATGTATTAAAACCTCATATGACAACCCTTTGTCTCTATAACAATAGGTAGAAAACTTAATTGCCAATTGATCAACAAAAGTTTGTACTTTCAATAATACTCTTTTAACTCTACAATTTTCTCTTAAAACATATTAAATTCTCCTAAATTCCATGTTAGTTGAAATGTTATGTCAAGGGCTATAAAGTAATAAAAGGGTTAGTAGTTGAAGAGGCTCTGCGATCATTAGGTCATCTCCAGACTTTAATTTCCTTTTGCTTGTAATGTCCTCTAGTGGGAAAAATAATATCCCTCAATCTTTTATTCCCAAGGTCAACAACAATTGAATGTCTTATGCTACTACTACTTCATTTGGCCATACCAAGTTTTCTCTTTTGATGGTTTGCAATAGTATAGAGTGGTTTTTTATAAAACAAGCATATACACTAGGATTAAATAGTAAAGAGCAAATCAAAATTTAAAAAGGTTTGGAGTGAATGGTTGCATCCTATTATGAGTGTGCTTGAAATTGGTATTTTGGAGTGCTAATGGTATAACTCCATAGGGATGAATTTGTACAAAATGGGTCTTCACTCTATTATAGAAAAGGTATGGTGTGTTATGAAGGTGAGACCAGTGTTTTAAAAAGCGGCCAGTTTGAACTAGTAATTGGTCAAACCGACTGGTTAACTAGCCCACCCGGTCAAACCGTCAGAAAATCCCGGTTTAACCCCTCACTTGGCTAAAAAAAAGGAAAAAATTGGTCATAATTGGTCGGTTTAGTACAAAACGATCAATTTATGGTCAAACTGGCACGTTTTGTCCTAAACCGGGCAATAAGCTGCCAAGACTACGGAGGACCCACATAGCGTGGTTTTCCAAGGTTGTAGGGCATTTTGGAGGGAAAATAAGAGTTCTTTCCCTCCAAAAACACCCTCTCCAAGCCTTTAAAGGGACCTTGTCCCTCTCATTTGTCTCACACATCTCATTTGGAGCATTTGTGAATTTGATTGGGAGCTTGGAGAGTGTTGACTTTTTGTTGGAGTAGTCATCTTGGAGGCTTGGAGTTGGAGTTAGAGCTATTTTGGAGATAGTTTGGAGCTGTCAGTGGAGTTGGCATCTTCAAGAGGAGGCTAACGAAGCTAGTTTGCATTTCCAGGTAAGGATTTTCACTTGAAAATTCCTCGTTTGACTACTATCCATGTATTAATTTTTTTTATGTGTTCTAAACTTCTAACTTCTATCATCTATGCTATCAAATCTCTAGTTCTATGCTATCAACTTTTGTAGGCTACATGTGCATTTGTTTTCCTAAATTTAGCTTTGGTTTTCCATGTTTCTTAGCTGCATTTTTTTTAAATGGCAGATTTATTTCAAATTTTAATTATTTCAAGCCAACATGGTTCCAAAAGCCAAGGATACTGCATGGACTCATTGTGATTTGATTGATGGAAAAATGATATGAAAATTTTGCCATAAACCTATTGGAGGTGGGGGTATTCTTAGATTGAAACAACACTTGGTTGGGGTAAGAGGCCAAGTAAAGCCATTTGAAGCACCAAATTAAGTGTTAGGTCCTATTAGGGAAGAATACCTTTCCAAGCTTGAAAAGTTTCATGAAGATAAGGCTAGGGAGAAGGTCGTCCAACATGACATTGCAAGGAAGAGGGAACTATTAGAAGCCATGAAAGAGAGTGGGTATGATGAGTATCAGATTCAAGACTCCTCTTCTATCCATTCCACCAATGACCCCTTTCACTATGTTCATCTTCTTTTGGCAACAATCAAAAGGAATAAAGAGAACAAACATTCGGAGTTATTTCTCATCCTTTGCCAACATTTCCTCTTCTAATCCCACTTCCTCTCAGCCAAGTCATTAACCCACTTTGGATCAACATTGGAAAAATCAATGCAAAGAAACTTCTTATCAATGCATTGCTAGATGGTGGTATGATGCAGATATCCCATTTAATGCTGCTCACTCACCTTATTACCAAGCTATGTGGGACTTTCTTATAATGGCAGGAAAGGGCTTCAAAGGCCCTAGTATGCATGACTTAAGGGGTTCTCTTTTGAAAAAAGAGATTTCTTCCATTTATGAGTATTTGGCTGAGTATAAAGATTCATGGCTCAAAACAGGTTGTTCCATCATGTCAAATGGATGGACCAATGGAAAGAACTGCACTATCATTAATTTCGTTATTTCTTGCCCTCAAGGAACCATGTTTTTGAGATCAGTTGATGCATCTGATAAGGTGAAGGATACAACCCTTCTATTTGAACATTTGGATGACATAATTTAGGAAGTGGGGGAGCAGAATGTTGTACATGTCATCACCGATAATGCCTCAAACTATGTTCTTGCTCGAAAGATGCTTGAGTCCAAATATATGACCATATTTTGGACTCCATGTGCTACACATTGCATAGACCTCATGCTTGAGGACATAGGAAAAGTAGAGTGGGTAAAAACCATTGCAGAGCATGCCAAGTGCATTACAAGATACATTTACAACCACTCATGGGTATTGAGCCTAATGAGGAAAAACACTGGGGGCAAAGAGCTTGTTAGGCTTGCAATTACGAGATTTTCAACTCACTTCCTCACATTGC
The DNA here is from genome assembly GCA_000404065.3 of Pinus taeda. Taxonomy (NCBI): domain Eukaryota; kingdom Viridiplantae; phylum Streptophyta; class Pinopsida; order Pinales; family Pinaceae; genus Pinus; species Pinus taeda. Next base: position 4,787 of record APFE030343125.1, read on the forward strand.
AATGTCTCAATGCTCAACATAAAAACCTGCAGAAATTGTTTCCTTTGGATGATTGGACTGAATCTTGGTGGGCTCATAAATAAGATGGAAAAGACACAAAAAAAGTGTTTGACAATTATTTTTCGAAAAGGCCTGTAGAGCTTGTGAAAATTACCAAGCCCCTTGTTAAGGTGCTAAGGATGGTGGATGGGGGGAAATTGGCCATGGGATACATTTATGAGGCTATGGATAGGCAAAGGAGCAGATACGGGTAACTTACAAGGACAGGTTAGCTAAATATGGCCGTATATGGGAGAACATTGATAACAGATGGAAAAATCAACTCCATTGTCCTATCCATGCAAATGAGTATTTTTTGAACCCAAAGTATCATTATAAAGCTCGGACAGGAGATTTGCAGGACGGGGAGGTTAGAGCTAAATTGATTGATTGCTTGGAGCGCATGGTCACTAGCCATGCAGACTAGTTGGAAATACATAGATAACTTACTCTTTTCAGTATGGCAGTTGGTAACTTTGGCAAAAACTTGGCAAATATGGCAATAGATGTGGATCAACCAGGTAAGCAATTCCAATTTCCAATTTGTTTTTCTTTTCAAGTTAATTTGTTTACATATTTACAATTCAAATTATCTATAAATACTTGTAATTTGTAAATAAGTAATGAAATGAAGTAAGTTAGTAATTAATGTATTTTTCTTTGCAACACATTGGTGGGAGTCATTTGGTGGCTAGTGTCCTTAATTGCAAAAGTTTGCAATTATTGTTCTTGGCCAAACTTGCAGTGCTTTAGGTTGTGAGCGCAATTGGTTTGTTTTTTAGCGCATACACACGAAAAAGAGAAACCATTTGGAACAAAAATGGTTAAATGATCTTGTCTTTGTGCAATGCAACCTTCAACTAAGGTGGAACCAAATGATGAACAAAACACCTGATCTAGCTCCCATTGTGTTGGACGATATTGATCCAACATCATAATGGGTGGAGGAGACTTAATATCCTGTGTTTAATGTTGATTTTGATATTGACATGGCATTAGTAGGGGATGATGCATATTTGGTGGCTCCATCAGAACCAGAATCAATAGCCACATCAAGGAAAGGAAAACAACCAATGGAAGGCACTAGTCATGCAACTCGACCAAATCGTGCATCCATTAGGGCCACTTCTATTGTCATTGGTGGCAGCGCTACTGAGGTTGCAGATGAGGTTGATGCATCCTTAGACTCTAATCCAGATGATGTCTTTGTAGCTCTTGTTGATGATGATCATCATGAGTGTAGTAGTGGTGATGAATTTGATGATTGATCATGTGTAGACTCTAGAGTATGGAGTCTAGACTTGTAGTCTTGTTGTAGGCCAATGGCCTCATAGCTTGTAGCATTGTTTTTGGACTTTATATGCCATTTAGAGCCTCATTGCTTATGTATTTTTCAATGATATGTATTGTACTCGATGCCATTTAGATATATTCACCTTTACGTGGTATATAAATGAGCAACATTTTCATATTTTGTCTCTATTAGCTTGGAATCATAGTTTTAAATATTTAAAGAAAATTCCATTAAAAATTAATTATTTAATGTATTTTTTAAAACTAGTTCATTTAGAACTGACTAGTCCCAGTTCGAAACCCGATTCACTAGGTGGATTGGTCCGGTCATCGGTTCCGGGGTTTAAAACTATGGGTGAGACCATATTAGTATGTAACTATATATGTTACCTTTAACACCTTCACATTGTGGCAAAAGATTATGTTGATACTAGATTATGGACACTTTATTTTATTCTCCAACAGATATATAAGTGTTCTATGAGGTCTCAAGTGCAATCTCATAGTGCAATACCAAGATATTATTACTACAACACCTTAACATGATTTCTTGAATGTGTTCAATCCTTTATTTCCAATGATGCTTTGATGGAGGATTATCTTGCTTGATTTTACAATAATTTTGTTTGTGAGATTTTGTTAAATTTAAATAGTTTGGAGATAGGGTATTAAAATACTTTCACTTTTAATTTTTTTTTTTTATTTTGCTATGGTTTGGATGGATTTGTCTTTTTCGTTGGTAACAAAGTTCATATATAATTATTCACTTTTACTTCTTTTGAGTAAAAAAAGATAAAAGGCATTACCTAAATATTAAAAAAAAATGATTTATTTTGGTTGTGTGTTTCTCTCTTTTAGTGATGATTTGACCTATTTTAATCATATATGAGTCCAAATCATCAAATAATTGGACAAAACCAAAAAAAAAAAAGGTTTAATGAACAACTTAGATAAGATGACCTTTCCTATGACATCAAAAACGAATTATGTTTATATTAGAAAAATAAATGTTGTTCATGAGTCTAATCATTGAATATTTAGACAATGCAAAAAAAAAAGTTTGATGGATAACACAACCAAGACTACCTTTCCCTTAACATCATAATTACATTAAGTTTATATAAGGGAAAAAAGGGTTTTACCTTCCACTAGAAACAAAATTTGTATTTAATATTTTATTCTATGGAAGACATGGAGGGATGACTTATATATGAATTTTGTTGCTAGTGAAAGGCACACATTTTCTTCTTTCGAAAGAAGCACCACTTGTTTGGAGATTTTTGCCTAAGGTCATCTCATCTGAGTTGTCCATTGCATTCTTTGTTAGGGTTGTTATATTGTCTAAAAGAAATAGATGTTCAGTGTTTCAAGCTAAATCAAATGTGTTAACCTCTTTGAGAAGAGGTTATACCTTGTCAAATATCTAAAAAAATTTGCATTAATTTCCTCGATTTCTTTAAAAAACTGAAAGGCGCATGCTCCTAGTGATGATGCCAAAAATGTTGGACAAATTTTGAGGTTAAAAATATAACGCTAAGTCACCACCTAAAACTCCACTAATATGTTAAAATTGAGTATATGCACTTCCAATGTCACTTTTAACTTGCATGAGAATTCTAGTTATTATTATGTTTATTGGTGTTTGAAAAACATGCATGAGACAAGATACAATTTTTTTGAAAGATTATGTTATTTTCAATTAATATGGAGCAATAAGAATACTCAAGGACCACTTACTAAAAATCATAGAGGTTGGAGATCAATTAAAATTGAAAAAAAGATCATAGAAGATGACATGGGAATAACTACATTGAAAAACCTAACACATTCACCTACTTTTTGAAAACCATAAACATAGTTTTTGGAGATGTTGTTCTCGCTTTGAGTAATTTAGTAATAAGATCTCAGAAAAGGATTAGTGGAAGAAATACTCTAGTAGTTGTAGAGAAAATGGAGTATAAAAAACCACCTTAAAAGAATAATTCAGAGGCATGTGTGGGTACAAGAGTGGGAAAGGAATAAAACATTTTTTATGGTGGAAAACTAGGACATAAGGTCAAGTTTCTCAGAATGGTTGTGGAACAAAAAATACAACTAAGAGCCTTTCTCTGAAGATTAATGTGGGATGAAAGAAGCCAAGATCATTAAATGCAAACAAGAGTAAGAATTTCTATGTTTATGGCTTGTGATCGAGTGAAAATGGAGTAATGGAACACAATTATGGTGCTCCATGTATGTAACATTTTCATTATGCCTTATTTCTAGGTTTCACGAAGAGAGGAAAACCCTCATGGACAATGAACATGGAGTAGTGAACAAGATGGTGCATCCTTGGATAAGAAAACATAGAAATTTGATATGATGAACCATCACGATGTCGAGGATGTGAATAACCAAAGTTCTATGTCAATGGTGGAAAGGCTAACTATTCAACCAATAGTGGCTCTCATATCATTGGTGAGCCAAAGGTAAGATAGAAGGATGATAACATGAATTGTACTTCAATAGCCTTGTCGAATATAATTCACTTCTGGTCATTGATTGAAGACTTATTTTGGAGTGTGTTGCCAACATTTTGCTTGTCTAAAGTTTTTGGTTTTTATATTTGCACAAACAAGTCTGATATACTGATTAGGACTTTGATATGCTTAGATATACTAATTAGGACTTAGATGTATTCAACCCTCATTCCTCAAAATTCAACTCATTTAACACTCTCCCAAAATTAAATCAAACGCAAATGAGTAAACATATTTTTTGTTATGTAAACCCTTAAAAATAAATTGTTGTAATCATGATTTAAGTAATAGAATCATTTAAATGTTAGATATTCAAAGGTTATGTAATTACTCCCTTTCTCTTCTACTCTATAAAAAGACATAATTTCTTTGCTTTACCAAAAAATCAATCTATTTACTCTCATTTTTTTTCTTCATATAATCACATATATGTATAAACAATTTTAATATGAGTGACGTCACATCTTTTATTATCCATATATGTAAAATTAGTCATATTTAATTTTTTTAAATTGTAAAACCCTTAAAAATTATAAAAACCTTTCCAAAAAAAATTCCAATACTATCATAGTAATTTTGTATTCCAAGCAATGCAAAAGACAAACTTCTCTAAACATCTATATCACCATCAATTTAGTCCCTAACAAATTAGCCTTTTATATAATAATATTTAAATTAATAAAAAAGGACACAATATTTAAATAAATAATTTTTATTTTAAACATATACATGTATTTCTAGCATATACATATCTACCTAAAAAGTTTTGTATATTTAAATGTTAAATGTCAAAATCTATGTATCCCATTGGTTGAATGTCAAATGTCAAAATCTATGGTTAGGCACATATGCTCTTGGAGTTGTTTGTGAAGGTGTGTTGCACATGTGCTTGTGCTTGTGTCAGAGGTAGTTGTTTTCCTTTTGTTGACTTGTTGCCATCAAACCCTCCACTTATCTCACCACTATGAAAATAGTACCAAATAAGTCCAAATGAGCACAACTCACACAATATGGTTCAAAATTCATCTTCAAATCAAACAAAATTTTAAATACTTTATTTTATTTTCCATTATAAATATTCAAATTATATTATTTGGAAAAATTATTTAGTTGGAGTGCACTTCATTTTTATATTAAATTTATATTATAGCCCTTTAAAATTAATCATTATAAATAATCTTTTAAATTAGCTTCATATAATTATTTTGTTGTTAAATTGTAATGTAAATCAACTTCAAATAACTACTTCCAAATTTTTACCAATAATTGTGGGCCATCTTCAATGACTTTAATGTAAAGGTATATCAACTTTACATCATTATAATGACCTATGAAAATTGATTATTGTAATAATTTTAATTTTTTTGTGGTATCTTCGAGGCGAAATATAAAAGAGGGCCTGAACCTTACGCATGATCCACGAAGTACAACTCAACTACTTATAAAGTGGACTTCAAAACGAACTTGGAGATGATGTGGTGCACTTTCAAATTTAGTTGAAGTTGGTAATGATTATCTGCTGACTTCCATATGCTATGAATTATACATTTTTCGGGGTTGAATGAATTTTATTTTATAATTATTTAATTTTTAGGTTTTTTAGCTAAGAAATGTTTAATGTGTAATTTTAGTTAAGTTTAATTTTGAATAATGAGAAAGATTGTTTTCTACGTAGACTAACTAAGTACCACGGGATTGAATCGGTGACCTATCGCAAAGGAGTGCCTTAAAACACCACGCACTCTAATTCCACCGTCAATCCAAAGCCTCGTGGGCCAATGAAAGAAAGATTGTGATTTGTCTAATCAAATTGTAATTTTCTGAAAGGACCTGTAAAATAAAAAATTTTTATTTTATTTTATTTTTAATATATGATAGTGTTTTTTTGGCTTAAGGCACAATATTAGATGTGGAGATTTTTTTTTTAAGTGAATTTTTTTAAATATATAATATGTCTTTTTTGGTTAGGTAATATTAGTGTTGAGATGATTCTCACGTTTAACATGTGAATTGAGTAAGGTCAACTCAGGGGTATTTAAGTCTTCAAAATCATTCAAGAATTGCATTTTGAGTAGGCCACACCAACCCTTAACATGACTAGAATTTTGCCTAGGAAATTTCTAACCAATTACTTTTTCACGATCTAGTGCCTTAATACAACACCCTATGGCTATTTATTTTTTACCAAATAGATTAATAAATGATATTTTAGTTATCATTAATTATCTTCGAATTATTAATTTTTGTTGTCTAAAAATTTGATTCAATAAAGTCACATTTTTCTCTATATCCTTCAAATTTCTAGATTTTTTTTTTTCCTTTTTAAATAGTTACTACCATGTTTTTTATTACCTGTTATAGTTATATTAATGAAATCTTCTTTCACCTTGTTATTATTTGGTCAAAGAGAAAGTGGGAAGTTGATTTCTCTCATCGTCTTTATGTCGATTACACATTTCGAAATATTAGGAAAACTCCACTAACATAAATAAAGTTATAAAGATTTGACTAACATGTTAACATAATTGAAGTTAATTGTTTGAACGTGTTTGACTTAGCTCATTAAATTAAATTTGGAAAATATTATAGAATCTTCAATGCTAAGGTGAAATTTGAAAAATATTATAGAATCTTCAATGCTAAGGTGATTTCACTCTCCTTGATGTCACTCCTAAAGTCATAGTGTATGTCTTAAGTTTAAATTACATGTAT
>APFE030343138.1:0-14937 GCA_000404065.3 Pinus taeda
ACCGAAAAGTTGTTATAGGTCCTTTTTGTAATTCCGGTCATACTTCTTTGTTTTTTAGCCTCCCTAGTCATGATTGTTTTATATGCAACACATTGAGCTGATTTGTGACCAAATTTATTGCAAGAGAAACATTGTCCATTGAAGAAACTTCTGCGGTTATTGAATCTACTAGCCAATTGATTGTAATTTCTTTTGTCATCTATTCTTGAACCAAATTGAGAAAATTTTACCTGTGGCTGATTGTAGCTTTTGTTCACCCTTAAGATGGATTGCCCCTGATAGTTTCTATTGGCAATTCGTCCCTGCTTTACCTCATGGTCTTCATTGTGCTTTTGCTCACTTCTTCTTGCTGCATCAAGATAGCTTTTTGAGGTGGATGCTTGAGAAGTTTCTCCATTATATCCCAGACCTGTCTTGTTTAGAGGAGACCGCTGCACATTGATAATCTCATCCAAAGTTTCAGATCTTTTGATAAACTTGAGATTAATAGCTTTTGTTTTCTCAATCTCTTTTCTAAGACCAACAATTTCACCTTCTAATTTTTCAAGATGTCTTTCCTTTTCATCAATTTGAAATTGTAGAGTATCAATGATCATATTCTTATCTTCTATACATCTCTTAAGTTTAGTAATTTCTTCATGAAAGTAATCCACATCTATAGCATCCATATAATCATCATCTTCAAATGCCATTCACAATTTATATTCATTACCTCGTTCATCTTCATCACTGTTTGATAGACCATCACTATCTTCATGAGTGTAGTAGCTTTTCTTACTTGCACTCTGTTTCTTGTTCCATCTAGCAGGTTCCTTTCCTTTATTCTTATAAGGACATTTTGCAGCATAATGACCTACTCTTCCACAAGCAAAGCATTTAAAAGGAAACTTACCTCTGAACCTTCTAGAACCCCTTTGAAGATTTCTGACAAAGTTCGATTCTTCTTCCTCTTCTTCTGGGACGTGGCTTGCTTCATAATAATCTCCTTTGCCTGATGCCTTGAAACCAGCTTCTCTTCTATCTGATGGACCTCCCTATCTCATTTCATAGGCAGTTAGAATTCCATGTAGCTGAGACATAGTAAGAATTCGTAGATTTTCTTTTTCTTCTATTGCAGATACTTTAGATTCAAACTTGGGGGACAATGACCTTAGAACCTTTTCAACCACAATAGCCTCTTTTATTTCTTCACCCAATTTTTTCATACAATTAACAATTTCATCTACCCGAAGAAAATAGTTAGCCACACTTTCATCATTATACATCTTGAGAGTGTCATACTGAATCCTCAGAGTTTGAAGTTTGGCACGCTTTACCTGTTCATCTCCTTCATAGCTTGTGACAATTTTATCCCATATCTCTTTTGTGGATTTATAGTGCATTACCTTCATGAATTCCGTTTGAGATATACACCCTAATAGGGTACTGACTGCTTTTGCATTTGTTTCATACTTCTTTTTCTCACCTGCATCTGTAGGAGTAGTTGAAGGAAAAGCATAGCCTGTCTCTACGATATTCCAAACTTCTGTACCAAGAGATTGAAGATAGGCAGTAACTCTTACCTTCCAATAATTGAAGTTTGTCCCATCAAAAACCGGTGGCCTGATAGATGCTTCCCTCTCGTAGTTGCTCATGATGAAAGATCTTCCTTCAAGCGATCAGGCTTCTTTAGAAGGACCTGCTCTGATACCAATTGTTGAAAATAATACTGAGAGGGGGGGTGAATCAGTATTATCAGGATAATTATTCTTTTTCAAAACAACTGATATACGCTACTTCAATTTAATAAACATGCGTATGTACGCAATTATGCAGAAGGAAACCCGCGTATACAGAACATGCTTTTACTTTACTTAATCTGATGATGATTGTTAGTCAGTGATGCAGAATCCAATAACAATATCCAGAGACAGTAAAACAGAGCAGAAAGACAATCAGACACAAGAACACAAGATATAAGGTGGAAACCCAATGTGGGTGAAAACCACTTGCTGCAATTCGTCTCTATCTTCCTTTTAAAATTAGAAAACTTCTTTTACAATGTACTGGTGCAGTCTTTTTACCAGTACGCAGGCTGCAACCTGCAGAGAGCTACTACTCTCTCTCGTTCTCCAGTTTTCTCCTAGAAGGGAGCAACAACCCCTTTAGCTTTTGTACTAGCCAAGATACTAGTATGTAGGTGCTGGCCTACAGAAGGCTACAACCTTCTCTTTCTTCCAGGGACCACTTTTCATCAATTTTCAAACTGGATCCATGAACATCAAACAATCATCAAGAATCAACCAATCTCCTTTCACCAACTAGATCTGAAACAAGTAGATACTCCTCTGACAGCTGTACACAGAAAACTGTACCAGAAACCATATAGCAGAAATAGAACCCAAACCCAGCAGCAATAAGCAGAAACAGCCAGATCACAAATTAAAGCATATACGCAATTTTAACAGTCTGTAACTTGCGTGTATACGCCTCTGCTTATGGAACAACCTGCGTATACGCGCCTTCACTTCACCTAAACAGCGTGTATACGTGCCTTCGCTTCACTGAACCTGCGTACAGATCTAAAGGACAATACACTCTTCCAGATATTCAATCACTAAATAACCCAGATTATCAGACTTATAGATCAGACGAGCGCCACATCAAGCAGATAAAAAACATACAGAGATACTATCATTAAGCTTAAAGATTATGACCCATGAAAAGACCTTGTCCTTCCTTTTGTGCTAAAGTCCCTCCTTCCTTCAGATCCAGATCTGCATCACCATCCAATATACCAGCTCTAACACTTTTCAGATCTTCAATAATAACCCAGATAGTAATTTGCCAAAAGATCTCCTTCCTCTTTTATAGTCCTAGGCCTTCCCCAATACCATGGTTCAAAACCATAACATTTCAATACCATGAACCCAAAACTAGGGATCGACACAATTGACGAGACGCCATGGTCCAAAACATAGGTTCAAATTCCAAGATCTAACTACCATGGACCAAAAGAATGATCACCACCAACATATACACACTTTTGTAATGTATAACCCGCGTGTATACGCGCCTTCGTCTAGATGAACCTGCGTATATGTCTTTTTCTACTTTCTGAGTGCCTGAACTGAGATCTATTACCAAAGAAGGTTGCCATCAGGGACAACACCTGTGCCATAGCTCCAAACCTGTGCCATAATGCCAACAGATGAGACACTTATTCCAAGTCGCATGTTTGGCAACACATCTTTGGGTGTGCTCATTTGGTTGTTTATGGATAAGGAAATTGGAAAAGGGAATAGCTAAGGCTTTGGAAAGGAAAAATGACATTTTTTGTACACTTATTTATGAAAATAATGGAAATTAGGAGGAAAGGAAGGTGAAAAGTCATAGATTTCATGTGAGGAGGAAAATGAAGGAAAATAATGGAAATTGAAGAAAATAGATGCCTCATTAATAAAAAGGCTTTTGAGGATTAGTGGGCAAGCTTGGTCACTGTAACCTTTTGTTAGTTGAGTTTTGAAGCTCTCACATGATTCTCTTTCTCTCTCTCTTGCTCTTGGACACTTATAGTTTTTTTGGAGCACTTTGGCAATGGAACATAGAAGGGAAAAAAAGAAAAGAGGAACCAAAGATCAGGCAGGGAAAGGCAGGATCAAGCAACTACAATAAGATTGTAGGTATCTATTTCCATGTGTATTTTCCTTGCTAGATTTGACATGCATGGTATTGCTTGTGGTTCTTTTCTATCATGGCATGGCTTTTTCTAGATGTGATGGTGTTCTTCAACCTATCTTTGCCATTTGTGGATAGCCTGGACAAGATGGGTTCTCATACTTCAGTTAATGTGGGATAGCCTGATGGATTCAAAGCTAAGAAGGGTGGATCTCTAAAATGATAAACACATGGCCTAGTGGTCCATCAACTTGACTGTGGATCACAGTAAAGCCATTGGCCTAGTGACCCCTGAGCCAAAATGTTGGTTGTATTAAAGTGAGAATTTTGTGCCTAAGCAGGCCTAAGAATCCTTGTCGGTGTATGGAAGGATATACGGTAAAGAAAAGAGGTGGATTTCTCTCCATTGGGCCTAGTAGTCCCGGGATGGGATGTAAGGTAAAGCTTGGAGAGTGTGTCTTGGTGTAGGACCTAGTGATCCCTAAATTAGACTGTGGATTACGGTAAATCCGAAGGGACTAGAAGGCACTTAAATTCCTCACAATCTAAGTGGAGAACTCTAGTGGCATCTGTGCTTATTTGGTGTTTCTATTTTATGTGTTCTAAGAGTGTCACATTTATGCTTGGAATATGGTAAATGGTTGATTGGATAAAGAGAGACTTGAATCAGCCAATCTATTGTCGGGTGGAATGTGGCAAAACCATCTTTGGTTGGTTTATTGCTTTCATTAATGAAGAATTCATTTCCTTGGTTTCATGCGTAAATGTATTGATTTATATGTGGATATTATGACAGATATATTTATGGTATTAAAGAGATATTCCATACAGGCTGGTAAAATTTTATGCTAGTGGAAAAACCTATGAACAATAAAACCAACATTTCGGACTAGCTACGTGAGTCCATCATGAGGGCAATGAGATCTATATTTTGAGAAGAGAGAGTTGTGAAAATTATGGAGCAATTAATAGTTGTTTAGAAAGATATTTGATATCTTTTTGTTTATAATGTCGGCCTAATTGATACATAACAATTAATTAATTAATATATATATATATATATATATATATATATATATTAATTATATATATAATGAATTATATTTAATTATTTATTTAAAATTATTAATATTATTTTTAAATTTTAGATTTTAATGATTTGAATATATCTAAACGTATTTGTATGTTATATATATTTATATTATTTATGTGTTAACACATAAAATAATATAATATATATAAATACAAATACGTTCAGATATATTCAATCATTAAAACCTACAATTTAAAATCATATTAATAATATAATAAATATTTAAATATAATTAATTAAATTTATATATCTATATATATATATATATATTATATATATATTTTATATATATATATATATATATATATATATATATATATTTAATTATTATGTATCAATCAGGCCGACATTATAAACAAAAAGATATCAAATATCTTTCTAAACAACTATTAATTGCTCCATAATTTTTACAACTCTCTCTTCTCAAAATACAGATCTCATTGACATGATGATGGACTCACCTAGCTAGTCCGAAACGTTGGTTTCATAAATTGTTCAAAGGTTTTTCCACTAGCATAAAATATTTATGGTATTTCTATTGTTATTATGCTAGTTATATGTATGTTTTATGACAACAACTATGTATGGCTCTAAGCATGTTTTGAATTGTAAATGAATGCATAATACATCTATGACCTAATAGATGATAATGTAGCAAATGAAATGAGAGAAAAATTGTTCATAGCAATTCTTAGATAAATGTGAGATCTCTATACTTAATTCTATTCTTTCCACTTGTAGGTCACATGTTGATGATATGTCTGACAACTAGTAGGGGTTTGGTTAAGGTCTTGTTTAACATATTTATTTTTTATCATTGTTTCCCCATTCTTTACTACTCCTAAGTTATCATTCCATTTTGGGCAGTGACCTCGGCTCTAGGCCTAAAAATGTGGCTCATATCTTGGGGACACTCGCACAGTACTAGAAAAATGAGTCTCTCGATGTTGCAGATAAGTCTGTGAGAGCGACTTTGGGTTTCTCGATGTTGTCATGCTTATAGGATGAGAGCGAATGAGTCTTAAGATGGTCAAAACTTCAGTAGGAACCAAGGGAAAGCTATTTGAAGTGTTGGATTGGCTCCTTGGGGTCGTGAAGCTAATGTTGAATGTATTTGTATTATGTTTCCATCGACTCCACTTCCTTAAGGTCACACAGAAGGTCGAATTCAATCATAGTAGCCTCTCATCGCATGTTAGCCCTCTCGCCAGTTGCTTAGGTAGATGTGGGAGGAGGGTGTTACAGCCATAGACACCCTTCAAGATCCAAGATAAAGACATCTAATAAATAGAATTGTTTCAAATACCGATTTAAGGAGGACCAACCTTCCAACTCTAAAAAGGCCACTGAAGCTCCACACCTTTAACCTTCTTTCCAATTTTACAATTAACCATTGGCAATCATCTTTCCTACCATCATTTAGTTTTAGAACCTCAAATATTTTAAGCCAATAACAAATGTTTCTGATTTTTTTATATTTAAATATTTTATTATAGTCAATATTAAACTAATTAAACTTATATATTTAATTAATATGAAAATATATTAATTAACCTAAATATTCATCCAATACTTTCATGGGCCTCTAGACGCAATAAGCTTTCTTTCATGTTGTAATGTGGCAAGAGACAAACATTCAAAGGCTATATTCGCCATGCAAATCACGAACTTCTTGAAGTAAAGGAAAAGTAAAGCGTAAAGGAGAACCAATAACACATTTCATTCCTTGTTTACTTTTTATTAATATGATATTCGTATTAGATTGGAGCCGTCTCAATGAGAGCTTGGGCAAATGGAAATTTAGGAAACACAAGTTTTAATTTCATGAAGCCCATTGTTTCTTCGGCGACATTTACACAACCACAATTATTGACTGAACTCCGAAAGACACACTTCAGCGGTGTGAGAAGGGTTGTTCGGCTACACGATGGAGACATTGCGGGTTTTATTTTTTTTCAGTATGAAAAAAGTTGTATGTTGGATAATAAAAAAAACTGGATCATATACATCAAGTACCTTGCGGAATAAACACATCATCATTCCAAATTACCAAATTGCTAAAAACAGCCAATCCCATCAAACTGTTGCATAACCAGATATAATCATGTTTATTTAAGAAATCAAACCTTAAGCAATATGATCCATCAAATAGCATGTTCCCTCTAAATTGACATCAGCAGCAATAAAAAAACTAAAAAATATACCATCCAAAGGCGGTTACAGTAAACATCATCTCTCTGGCGGACCGTATCGAAAGCCTGCAAAAGCTTGCTCTAGTAGGGAAGTGGCACTTCCCTCACATGAAGGAACCAGACATGCGTTCATGGCTGTCGGATAAGTGGCTACCTATTCTAGGCTATACTCCCATAATCTCTCGTCTGATGAAAGATTGGTACTCTTTTCACTTCCACAAAGTGTCTGACCTGGAGAACATTCTTGGAAAACCCTGGGTTGCAGGTAGAAGTTTCCTCTTCTTGTCCAAATGGTATTTCGGTTTCGGCCCCTTAAAGAACACTCCCTCCAATTGCATGATCTGGGCCAAGCTGCCGAATTTGCCACTGGAATTTTGGTCTCCTGAGGTTCTGACTGATCTGGGGAACTCAATAGGAAAATTTGTATACGTCGACCCATGGTGTAAAGGAGAACGCGATAAGAGGGTGGCGTGGATTATCATCGAGAAGCCTTACAAAGGAGTATATCCTGAATTCATTGATATTTCCTGGAATGGAATGCAGACTAGGCAGAGAATTGATTTCTGGGGCATTCCGTTCAGATGCTCCCTCTGCCACCGGACCGGCCACCTTATTAAGGATTGCAAATCTCGGCTGGGCAGAAGACATAATCCTTCGCTCTCCAGCCTCCGCTCTAGGGGGCTCCTGTCTTCCTCAATGTTTTACGACAATCAGTCTTCTCCCTCCGGTCCCCCTGATGCTGCTCCTTCAAAGGATACAGAATCTCCACTTGCTACGTTCCATCGGCCTCTGGAAGCCTCTCCCGCTTCGCCCTTCCCAGAGCCCATATTGGACTGTCCCACCCCTTCCCCTTCTGATACAAAGAAGAGGGACTTTACGGTCGGTTCACACACCATCCTCATTAACTCTTCTTCATCCTCCCCGACCTGTGCCCCTCCATATCCTCCGTCTGTCTCCCGAAAAGGAAAAGAACCGGTGATTGTTCCCTCCCCGCGCTTTTCCCCTCCTGTTTCGCCTGAGAATGCTCTGGACAGCGACTTAGACCTCCTTCTCCAAAGGAACCCCCATGATTACGAACCCTTAACCATTCATAAGCCTTCTCGAACTCTCCCTCTCTCTATCAGCCCCAACTCAGCCAAGAACATCACGGTTAGGAAAAAGAAGAAGGGAGATAGCCGGCATTTTAGAGGCAGAAAAAATGTCACTGATCTTCGCATTACTAACCTCTCCTTGGTGGAGGTCCCCATTATGGTATCGGATGCCCCTCAGCCTCTTAGAGATAGCCAGGCTGCCGACCCCTCCCGATGACTTTTCTAATTTCTATAAATATCCGGGGTTTGGGCGCCCCCCACAAATTCCAGGCGCTCAAAATTTTTTTGTTTCTGGCGCGACCAAAAATCGTTTTCATTCAGGAAACTATGCACCCATGCAGGGTGACTGTCGAATTTTTCAGGAAAATGTATCCTACGTGGCACATGGTGGCCACCGGGGCAAACGGGCTTTCGGGCAGCCTTGCTGTATTATGGGACCCCCTATGGATTAAAGCTAAAGCCTACAAATGCTGTGCAGGTATCTTGATCTCGGCTAAAATCAGGGGAAAAGACAGAGTTATTAATCTTCTCAATGTCTACGCCCCCTGCAGGAATCGGGCCCCCTTCTGGGACTCGCTGTTTGCGTCTGATATCTTAGATGAGGAATCTTTGCTGATTGCCGGGGATCTGAACTTCACTCTAACCTCTGAAGAGTGCTGGGGCACATGCAGGAAGAAGGACCCCATATCGGACAAGATAAGAATGGAGCTTCTTAACAGGAACCTAGTGGACGTCCTACCAGAAAAATTAATGCCGACCTGGGAAAATGGAAGGATGGGATCGGCATATATAGCGAAGAGAATAGACCATTTTCTCATCAAAGAAAACGACATTGATTATTGGGGCATGCCGGCTTCTTCTACAGCAAACGAGTTTTTGTCTGACCATAAGCCCATCATCCTGGAATGGAGCTCCACACAGATCAGAAAAGAATACTATTTTAAATTTAACAGGATATTTCTTGAGGATACTGCCTTCAACGATGTCATTACAAACCGCTGGAATGACCTGAATGGTACCGAGGGGATGATTTTTCTCACCTTCCGCGAAAAAATTCATCGACTCAAAAAAATAACAAAGGAATGGCAAGTCCGAAAGATCAAGCAGGACAAGCAAGAGCTCTCAGAAATACAACAGGATTTGGACGCCATCTCATCTTCTTCCTTACTCATGATGCCGCTCAGCAAAAAAAGAGCCATTAGGGACCTGGAAAAAAGGAAACAACAGCTATTAATAAAGGAAGAAATCACATGGCAGCTCAAAAGCAGAGCTCTTTGGCTCAAGGAGGGGGACCGCAACTCTAAGTTCTTCCACTCCTTCGCGAACGCCAGGAAAATAAAGAACGCCATATGGAAGATTGAAGATGGAAGGGGCGGGTTTCACTACACACAAGAGGACATTACAAGGGAAGCTACAAGAGTCTTTTAGGCTCAATATAGCAGGAAACAAAGCAACGCAACAGATATGCTATGGGCTGCCGAACATGTGCCGGTCATGTTTGATGAATCTGCATACCAAGATTTTATTAAACCCGTCTCTGAGGACGAACTACAAGCGGCCATGAAGGTATCAAAGAAAGATAGAATCCCGGGGCCCGATGGGTGGCCCATTGAATTCTTCCTACACTTCTACGAGCTTTTTAAAATGGACCTTCTGCGAATGGTTGAGGCAACTCGAATGTCTGGCAACATTCATCCGACTATCTCCTCAACGCTTATAGCACTCATCCCCAAGAAGGATGCCTTTGCATCTTTACAGGACTATAGGCCGATTGCTCTTTGTAACAGCATGTTCAAAATTATTACAAAGATCATCGCGGAAAGACTTAAGCCGACTTTCAACCGCTTTATTAACAGGGAACAACATGCCTTCTTAAAGGGACGGAACATTTGGGACGCGGTGGCGATGGCCCAAGAATGCCTCTACTCTCTTCGGTCCATTAAAGAAAAGGTGGCCATTCTTAAGGTAGACCTGAAAAAAGCCTTCGATTGTGTTGACTGGGGTCTCTTAAGGATCTTACTGGCGAAAATTGGCCTCAGAAGAATGGGCATCGAAAGGATCATGGCATGTGTTGAAAACACAAATTTTTCTGTCATTATAAATGGATCCCCCTCACCTTTTTTCACAGCTGAGCGGGATCTCCGTCAAGGCTGCCCGCTCTCTCCGCTGTTATTTATTTTAGTCATGAATTCTCTAAGTATTCAACTAAACCGAGCCACTTCAGCGCTTGACATATGCCCGATCAAAATCGCCAAGGATTTCCACGTTTCCCACAACCTCTTTGTGGACGACATCCTCGTTTTCGCCATGCTGCAAAAGGCTTCCTGGAGATGTATTTTAAATATCTTCGAAAAGTTTCAGTCAGCCTCTGGCATATGTATCAACAAGGGCAAATCCAAACTCTTTCATAATGAATCAGACTTGGCCACGGTATCTTGTATTGCTGCTCTCTTCGGCATTGAAGCAGCTCCAATCGAAACAGGCATGAAATACCTCGGGTACACTCTGAAGCCGATGGGTTACAGTTCAGGCGACTGGACATGGATTTTGGACCGTTTCTATAATAGAATATCGGGCTGTGAATCAAGACTCCTAACTCTTGCAGGAAGATTAACCTTGATACAAGCGGTTCTGGCTCAGCTGGCCATTTACTGGGTGCACTTATTCTACCTCCCAGCAAAAATCATAAATAAAATGAAGGCATACGCAACAAACTTCTTTTGGGGAGGAAAAACCTTCCAATCCAAAATTCACTTGGTCAAGCTGGACTCCATCATGAAACCAAAGAAAGTAGGCGGCTGGGGCATTCTGGACATGAGAAAGATGGGCAACGCGCTTCTGAGCAAATCCTACATCCGGGGTATTTACGGCAAAGGCCCATGGAGCGTCTTCATTAACAGGAAATATCTCAAGGGAAAAGGCATTGAATATTGGTACAGAAGGAATTCTCTGGGGATTAAGCGAGGATCAGCTATATGGCTCAGCTTCCGTAAAAACAAATCCTTCCTTTTAAGCAACTTTCGCTAGTCGTTACACTCGGGCGCCAATGTCTTTCTAGGCAATGATCTCATCCAGAATGGGCTGCCATCCCTCCCCCATCCGGTTCTGATTGATTTCCTTCACACGAGGGGCATCTTCACCTGGGATCGACTCATCAACTCCTGGGTCAACCTCACGCCTGTTTCGAAGGAAGCGGCGGACCTCTCCATGCCCTCTCAGATCAGCACAATATGGGCATCCACTCGTCTTGCTCTAAAGGGTATGGCCTTCAAACGGTCAGAGTACAAAGACGCTCTGTTATGGAGTTTGCCTCATGCGCCTTCCCCTGTTCGGGTCAAGGATATATATGCCTCTTTGTCCATCTCGCCAGTCTCTCCTGTGGAGCCGCTTTATCCTCCCTCTCTTTGGAAAGCCGCCTGCCCCGTCAAGATGGTTCTTTTCGCCTGGCTTATATTTTGGAACAGAAACCTCACCTGGGAGGTCTTACAGAACAAGGGATGGCAAGGTCCTGGACAATGCGCTTTCTGCAAGGCAGCGGAGAAGACAAACCTCCACATGTTCTTCAAATGCCAAGTGACTCTACAGATATGGTATGATCTTGCCTTACTCCTGGATTTTCCTCACACTGTTTTTAATTCTGTACAGGAAGGCATTGCATGGTGGAGTACTCAATCTGTCTCCAAGCGCACACTGTTTCTCATTGCCTGCTGGAACATCTGGACTTGGCGAAATGATTCTATTTTTTCCAGCAAAAGGAAGCCAGTAACCTCCATTCTTCTTGGCGTCACGTCCCTCATGGACGCTCTGGGGATATAGCTCCCCTCTATCCTACTTGCTCTGCTGCACTTCATTCGTGCACGGGCCTCTTGATTTAAATGATCTTTAATCACAGGCCTGTCATACTCTGGCATTTTTTTGTAAATTTCTATTTGTTCCACACTACAAATCACTGATCCCATCAGCGTATTGGATCACATATCGAGCTTTCTTACAGACCATATGATCTATCACAGAAGGCATGCCGATGGATGCTCCGTTTCTCTGCTTTACATCATAGTTCATGGTTTTCTTCAAAAAAACCAAATATTATGTACAGCGCACTCACCATATATAAAAAAATCTGATTTTTCGTTTGAAAAAAATATACACAGTTTTCCAAAACCATATCTACACATACAAGTATGATAATAACAGTTTTGCCAAAAAGAAAAATAAAACAAGACGTTGCCGAAGATGTGAGGACTTATCCCGGGAATGTGAAAACCACAGAGTGAGATTGTTACTTATGAGATAGTGAATGTTATGGGTATTGGAATAATGAAGCTCAGATCTCCAAACAACTTCCCCTGGTGCATCATCGCTGTCCAACCACAATAATACTATCGACAATCTTAAAACTGTCATTTCGCCCGGTGGATCTACAATAGTGCCTTGTGTTTCCCATAAAACATGGGTTCACTGAATTTGGCATAGTTGCATTTGACATGAGCTGTAACCGAAGCATTGTCGTTGGTTTCTGTATAGACTTATCTGAGGCGGTTGTGATTAGACTGGATTATGTATTTCCTCATGATATCATTGCCTAACGGGAAGAAAACCATACACAATACTATGATGAGCTTCTCTATCAAGTTTATCTCAAGGTGTCTTCTAGAGTCCGTTGAATTACTAGATTTCTAATTCTTCTGATTAGTAATAATTTAGCTCCCATCGATATTGATTTCAACAATTTCGCAGAAATTTGACGCATATGTGGGCGATATCACAATTTTAGCTAAATCACTGCTACATGATAAGGCGTTTTAAGACAATAGTTTGAGATAAAATAACACTTTCCTCTCAATTTGTTCTTCTCCTACTTTTTATTTATTTTAATTAAGATTTATTTATTTATTTTCATTTGAGGTAAAATAACACTTTCCCCTCTATGTGTTCTTCCCCTGTTTTTTAATTTATTTTAATTAACAATTATTATTTATTTATTCTCGTTTTTTTCTCCTGTTTTTTTATTTATTTTAATTAACAATTATTATTTATTTATTCTCGTTTTTTGGAACATTTCGAGGGGAGTCATGACACCTATATAAATTTTTCTATTCACTTCTTTGGTGACGTTCCGAAGGGAGCAAAAAGGTGGGGCATATAATTTTTTTGGTTTGTCTTTTTGGCCACATTTTGAGGGGGAGCGGAATGATGGGATATCTACAATTTTTTCTATAACAAAAGGAATGAGTGGAGGGAATGATATGATAGTGCGGTGTCACTCGATTGATTCGCATGGAGGCTATAGTTGCTAGAGTATCTGTAAATGAGAGAAAAAATGAAGAGCAACACAAAGATTTCTACAAACAACAGGGGTCTATTGCTCCTAGAGGGTTTATGAGGATATGCTAAGCCTTGCATTCTCTCTCCCTTGTGTGAATCCTTGCTTCAAAAAATATTGGGTGCCTGATCGGCTCTCTCTATGGAATAAGGACTCCTAGGATCATAGCTTAAACTTTTCAATGGTAGAAAAAATCTGATTGATTCCCACTACATCTTGCTTCCTTCCCTCCAAACGTATTTTAGCCCTCATCTTGACAGGGCTATCGTGGCCGCAAAATTTTCTCTCAACATCCATGGTCTCCACAGCCTAGACCTCATCTTGACATGCCTACCGGGGCCACACGATTTTCTCTTGGCATCCATTGTATGCAGAGTCTAGAACAAAGTTCTCACACAGGTAACCCAAAGCCTCACGATTAGGTGCCATGCACTCCTCCCTTCTCTCAATTTTTTCTTCAAATACGTGAAGCACTTAAATCTCTCTAATTGCATGGATCAATTGCAGGATCAAGATATCTTATCAGTGCCCAATCCCATAAAAGCATGGTCACATTACGATTAAGGAACCGTGAAGAATCACATCAATGCATTTCAAATCTAGGGTTTGTAGGTTCATGAATAATCGTACTCTACAGGAGGATGTTGCTCTCACTTCCATAACTAATTTGAAGGATTTAGGTTTTGAGACCTGGACTAGGGTTTGTAAAGAGCTTAGCACTATCAATCTCTTGAATTGTATGAATTTATCTGATAATGCCCTGGAAAGATATAACATTGTAACACTATCCAAGAATTGGGTGTAGAGGTTCGTTTTTGCTTCAGTCCATCTAGTTTGATAAACACAGGTGACAATTATCCAAGGATTCTAAGGTTCTCACTTGAGCTTCAACCATCCATTGACATTACCCTAGTTGTCCTCTGACTTTTGTAATCTGCATGAACTGTCTTTATAGTTTTGATATACGGACTTGTGGGAATTATGTGTATAATTTCAAATGCCTGCACTTTCTCATGGATGTTATCGGGAACATTATTTTGATTATCCACTTAAGGTACTTTTACTTGATTTTATGAATTACAATCTCTTGCACAAGAAACACATTTTATAGGTTTTCTTATGTTGATTAAAATTGTTTGTTGGTTAAGCAAAGATTGAGTTTTATATCACGCCATTTTAATGGCGAGTTCACAAGATTGAAAATTGATAACAGATGTCACACGCAATTAGAAAAATTACAAATCTTCTTACAACCCAACAACGACATAGTAACATGAACAATTGACTATGGATCCAAAGGGTAGTAATTATAGAGACATTGGAATTTATTATAGAAAACTAGATCCCATTCATCTTCCATCGCCCACTCAACACTTACCATTTCCATCACCCTTCCATGTATTTACCTTTCCATCCTCTCCATTGGAGTACTCATGAGCACCACCAATCTGATCATCACAGAGGCATAGATTAAAAGGCAGGTTGTCAATTCCTCCTTTTTTCAGTATATGAGAATGGCCAACAATGCAATTGTCGGTCATTCACATAGAAGGAAACACATAGGAAGGATGTATTTCTACT
>APFE030343138.1:14947-39222 GCA_000404065.3 Pinus taeda
TTTTAACTAGATGACAATTTCGCCTGGAATGTGGCTAGAGTTGGCCATATTTTGTCCATCGGAAAAACCTCCAATTTGGGTCTTCACTAATCCTGCCCAGTTAACAAAAGTAACCCAATCTTGGCTACCTCTATCTCCTTCATCCGTACATAGATTAGAGTGTTGTTCAAACCATTGGAATCAGGGTGATTAGCACTTGGATTTGATGTCAAGTTAATCATCTTTCGACCACATTGAATTTTGAGCCTTTTCCACGCCACTGGTGTCTGGAGATCCACCAAGATTAGAGACTCTAGGGGAAGGCTAACTTTCTAAGGAGGTTCATTCCCTATTACATTGAAATGGCTAAAGGTTTTACACGAATGTTGAAAAAGGGGATTCCCTTCCATTGGGATCAAGTTGCACAAGCTTCCTTTGATTCTCTTAAAAGTACCTTCATTAGAGCATCATTAATGTATTCTCTGAATTATGAAAATGACTATTACCTATATCTCCCCGCTACAGATACAACCATTGGCATGGTTTTAGTTCAAGACGAAGATGGGATAGAACATCTAATATATTATTTGAGCCGCAATATCAATGATACAGAAATTAAGTACTTTTATGTTAGAAAGGTAGCTTTGGTAGTTTTGCAAGCTGTTCAGAGATTTCTCCATTACATCTTGCTCTGGAAGGCCACTCTCATTTCAGATTGTAACCCTATGACATATATTTTGTCACTTTAATTTCTGGGAGGCAAATACTCAAAATGGATAGTCATTTTGCAAGAGTCTGATCTAGAATTCATCAAGTCTAAATCAAAGAAATATCTCATTTTCGTCGAGCTACTTTGTGACCTTCCCTCGACCTCCATTGACTCAACATATAAACCATCGATTTTAGATGAGTCTCTATTCCTCATATCATCGGCTGACCCGTGGTAGGGATATACTGATTTATCTCCAAACAAAAACTTTCTGGCCTGATACCTCTCGCTCGAAACACTGCCTTATCCAATACCAAGCCAAATATTATCTAATCATTGGTGACATTATTTATTGCCATGGTATCGATACGATTTTATGGAGGTGCCTCACACATGAGGAAGCCGAGAAAGCATTGAATGATTGTCATTCAGGTGTTTGTGGTGGACACTTATCTGGATATGCTACCGCATAGAGAATTCTCCATGCGAGTTACCTCTAGCCAACTATATTCAAATATTGTATTATTGCCGTTAAAAGTTGTCATGCATGCCAGATTTATGACCACAAAGCTAGATTACCACCTGCACCATTGCATCCAGTCGTTGATGTTGGACCATTCGCCAAATGGGTCATTGACTTCATGAAATGTATCCCTCACTCGATCAGGGGACATGGGTAGATCGTAGTCGTCATGGACTATTTTACAAAATGGGTCGAAGCGATTCCAGCATTAAACAACAGTGGTGAGACGGCTGCTCTTTTCTTTTTCAACCATGTGGTTGCCGAGTTTGGTGTACCACAGGCCATAGTTACAGATCATGAGTCGCATTTTCATAATCACTTGATGAGTGAGTTAACTGCCAAGTTAGGACTGTCACATGATAATTCTACTCCTTATTACCTACAAGCTAATGGACAAGTTGAGGCTATCAACAAGGTCCTTAAGTGAATGTTTCAAATAATGATAGGGGTTCATAAACGAAACTGGCATTTAATCCTCTACTCAACTTTATGGGCATATGGAACCTCAGTGAGGAATGCAACTGGTTTCACACCCTCTCAGTTGGTGTATGGTTTGGAAGCAATCTTACCAACACAATCTGAAATTTCATCTCTCAAACTCGCGATTGACCTATTACCCGACACTTCTGAAGAAGAAGAATGTTTCTTGGAAGTTATCTATCTAGATGAAACTTCTTGTGATGTTGCATCGGCTAATGAAGCACATAATAAATGAATCAAGGCGCAATACGTTAGAAATGTCAAGCCTCGTATCTTCTCGAAAGGAGACATAGTCTTACTTTACAATCAGGAAGCTAATAAACTTGGAGCAGGGAAATTTGAACTACTATGGATGGGTCCTTATATTGTCAAGCATGTTTTCACAAAAAGTGCCCATAAGTTAGTGGATTACAATGGGATTCCATTGTCACAGCCCCGTAACGGGTTGTACCTCAAACCTTACTATGCTTAATTGAGTGTAGTGAAACTCACTGTATATATGATTTCATTGCACCTGTGTGTGTCAGTGTGTCTTTTAGAGTCTTTTTATCTCGTTAGTAATTTGCATTGCATTTGTTGCAGATGTCAGAATCTTTAGAACCATTTGTTGTTTACATCAATGGTGCTAGTCATAGTATGCACAACCTATCTTCTGCAGAATGGGCTATTTTTGCTCCAAGTGGAGAGTTAGTGAGTTTTCGAGGGATTTGTATTGTTCGTTCAATGAATAATATCATTGAGTAAAATGAATTGATCGAACTTCTCTCTTATGTCATTTCACTTGGCATTTGTTGAATCATCATTAGGCTGGACTCACAACTCGTTATGCTACAACTTACAAGGTTGTATACCGTCCGACACCAAACAATTCTTCGTATGTTCCTTAGAGTTCATATTTTGGAAAAGAATTTTTAATACATTCAATATTAACATATTTCCAGAAACTTTAACACATTAATTGATCCTCTAGCGAAATATGTGTTAAATAGACAATTGTGACACATGTAAAAGTAACATTTTCAATTGATATCATTAGTTGAATAGGATTTCACATAACCATAGAAAACTTTGAAGGTAAAAATAGATAGATGTTTTAATTTTTTTTACAAATTTTTTGTCCAAGACAAGTTTGGTCATCCGAACCAAAAACTCAAAATGCGTGCAAAAAACATCCTAAGTAGACATATTGATGTTCATGATAATAGGGCACGACCTGCGCTATCATGCACAAAAGCCTCATCCAGCAACTAGGAACACCAATAGTGTGGTGTTGCTGCCTCATAGGTAGCCCCTTGATCCGGACATCTAGAATACCAAAGGTTAATCCCTCTATGTGATCCTGCAACTCTATCAGTGTTTGGCCAAATCTAAGTCCTAGAGAACTACTCTCCCAATATTTCTCTGCGCTGGCCCACCTACCTCCTACTGGTGCCTCACAAGTCAAAAAGTACCCACATCTGCATGCATGAGAATGATTTTAGTTTAGTCTTGGAAACATTAGAAACACAAAAACATGTATAAACTTGAAAATAAAAAAACACTTTGGTCAAACAATTTACCTATAGCACCTCATTGTACTCCAACTAGTAGAAATAAGTCTGGATCTCCATGAAAATCCATCCCTGAGTATGGATGCTCCTTAATGATAAGGTGTTGTCGATCAAGCCAATTGAACAATGAAGTGCAAAAAATGATTATTGACTAACCCGCATGTCAAGCCGTCAATTTTACCCACCTCTACATTTGTGGATCTCTCGGACTAGCTACACCCAATGATACATGTTGCGGTTGCATCAATGGTATTATCCCTAAGGTAAAAGTGACTAAGATCGAAACATATTAGAAATTCTTCATCTTACCACTTTTTACCTTGGTCAGTTGTTCTTTCAGTGAAGAAAGCAGGACCTCACACCAGTTGAATACTTTTGGCTCTAGACACTCAAGTGCATACTGCATATATGATCTGTTCGCAAGATGGAGTGTCACATTGCCAACCAACTTTGTGATTGTGAAGAGGATCATTCCCAAAGGCAAATCACTTACATGCCTAATTTTTATTTTCCCATCCTTGCTAGGTTGTGTACCTGGCTGACAAAACTATCAAATTTAATCCCTCACAGATTCACCTCCACAGGCAAATCCAAAACGTGATATTGGGGCACCTCGCCTCGACAGTTTGGTAAGAAAGTAAATATCATCAATGGTAATAGGGACCATTTTGTCCCCTATGTGAAATGTTTGATCTGTTGGCTCCCATGCATGAACTAGGAACTGCAATAGTTCTATTTATTGCCTCATTCCCGACAACTTGAAGTATTTTAGTAACCCTCAGTTTTTGAGGGCCTCAATTGTACCCAGATTATTTAGGTCAACCATGTCTTGTTCTTCATGCTCTCTTTCTCACTATGTAATCGACATTCTGATCTGATGAATTCCTGTAACATAATCATAAGCTTAGTTAGGATCCTTTCCACACAAAAAAGATGACAATGTTTGGAGCAAACAACTAAATCAAATTTGTGAAGCTCGCCTAGCGCATCCTACGAAAAGAGATAGTGCAATGAAGACCAAGAAGCCTTCTATCACGGTGCTCTTCAGCGCAGCTTTCGATGTGAAAGGCTGCACTGATCCCAGACCAATAAGCCTTCTATTGAGGTTCTCTTCAACACAGCTTTCGATGTGAAAGGATGCACTGATCCCAGGGTGAAAAAATCAAACCCCAAAGGTGCCAAAAAATCTAAAAAATTTCATGAAACAGTAAAAGAATGACCTGAAAAGAAAGAGGACGCGTAGATCTCCTACTTGGTCCAGACGACATGAGAAATGGTCCACATAACCTCTCGCAGTCATTTACTGAAGTTCGAGGTAAAAAAATAGCCCAGAGCACAATACCGAATGGTAAGTATCAAATGGTAAAAATTACATGGTAGAAACTTGTGTTATGTTTATTCCATATTCATTAATTGAGTAAACATTAGCATTTACCTATTTTTACCTATGAAATAGGTATTTTTAATCCATTTGGTGGTGTTTTGAGCAAGTTTTAGAGTCAACTTACAGAATTTGATGTGCTCGATTATAAATTGTACCTTTTACCATAAAGCATACTTTTATCATTTTTTCGGCTACTGTTAAATAATGAAAAAGGAACCCACTTGGAGTCCTCTTTAAGCTCTTTTCAGACTCACTGAATATGAAAAGATTGTCAAGCACTTGAACTTTTCAACTCGTTAATGGATTGGAAAAGACGCCTACTCAGTATAAGTTTAACCCTTTTTCGGGATGAGATAGATTAACTATGAAAAGGAATGCGTTGTTCAAACATGATCAATAGGTTCTCTCTCATATTGTTTCATTCTTTTTCGGACTTGAGAGACAAATCTATGAAAAAGAACTTGAGGATTTTTCTTTTTGTCACTTTTCAAACTCTCTAAACATGAAAAGGATTGAGTTATCTTTGTCTTTAAACTTGTTAAAACATCAAATAGCGAAAAAACTTTTCCATCTAGACAAGACCGAGTTTCACCTTTGCTAGACTCACTAAAACATCACATAGAGATGGATTCACCCAAAGGGTGGAATTATACAACAAGTATATGTTATCCTCCTCAAGCTTGATAAAAAATAAAGAGGTACTGGTCAGCAATGACTGGGGAAAATGGAAAAAGGGGTAAACCAATTTATGGTAGTAGGTCGCTCTTGAACATGAAACTTTCACTTCATCACCATGACTACTTGGTTTTGAGTTATCAGCTTGATGGTTATCATACCATTGGTCTATCATATCTTCCATCACTTTGTTTTGGGTCAATGCCACCAATTCATTTTAGTGCCATTGACATCAATAGAAGTCATCCAGTTGAAATTCATCCTTTTCAATACCATAAACCTTCATTTTCATGACCGCCATTATTGAACCTTGTGTCATCCGTCAAATTCTATCTCCAAAATCATTACACTCGTTTCATGTTGTTGATGTGGGATGCATCATGGCCCTCTTGCGACAAGTCGCTTCTTGTCGACATTAGCACATTATCCAAGAAGTTGACTTAGAAACACCCTTCCAGTACCTTGAGGCTTGCGTACATGAATGACAAGTTTCTGGCATTGGGTGACAGGTTGACATCACAGGCCTTTGATCAAAAGACTTTGTATGGTGCTTGACATCAAAACATCCATTCACACCATTCAGAATGTACTACATTACCTCGAGGATCATTATCATTATCAGTGATTTCTCTCTCGTCTGTTAACAATTTACATCATTGGCTGGTAATATGATAGTGTCTTCCCATGTTCGACTTCAGATCACATATTTGTATGGTTAGACTCATACTTGAGAGAATGATTGAATGAGATAGAAGATCTTTGATCTAGTTTCATCCATCCTAGCTGCGATTTCAAGAGTACTAAATCATATGTACAATGACCTTACACTGATGGTCATCCATTCATGGGTCTATATCTATAGAGGATTGTCTACATACATGTAATGAATGTTTATATGTTGAGCATGGGTATGATTTCCCTTAGCGATTCATGAAAAGTAAAAATATCTGACATATGTATAATTTGTAATTGATGTAGGTCATCTTCCACTTTGAAACCTCCTCATCACATCATAAAGAATTTCATTCGACATTTACATTTTTCAAGTTCATGCTTTAGTGGGAAGCTGTTACAAATCCATTTGGCCATATCACTCCCATTATCCAGATAAATGTTTTATGGCTCATCAAACACTAATTTCAGTTGCTACATGCCCTAAACAATTCAACCTTTTGAATGCCTACTTCCCAGACAATTTCCTGACTTGAAGACATCCTAAAATGATCTCTAGAGGGACTAGCACAGGTAGACCCATGTAAGGGTGCACTGCAGAGTAGTTAATTCCATTTCACAGTAGTCTGCAGAGCACTTAGGCCCTCTTTTTCCTTCACTAGGTGAGATTGATCAAAATTCACATAGGGTTTAGGCAATATTCTTATCTCTCTTGGAGACCTCTAGAACTTTCCCTCAGTTATCAACTCCTGTGAGCTCGAAAATGGATGAGGAATGAGTTAAGATGCATTCTATCCTCTCATCCCTTCCTCCATGTACGTAATTCTAAGTATGGGAGGCCATCCAATACCCGCATTTATGACATAAACTCCTCCATATACCTATAAATTGAGCATTCATCAAAGTGCTCAAGGGTTGGACTTTGATGAATTGTAAGGAGATAATGTTGCTATGAGAATTGACTTTGAGACAAGTATTGTTATGCTACCGGAGTGTCATGCTTTTGATGTTATGTGGATGGGATCAAGGCTTGAGGAGTGACTTCAAAATAGACTCCATGGTTGTAATTCTTCCTTCTATTCAATAAAGTATTTGGACCTTTTTCCATAGGCGTATTTTGTTATATGATGCTTATATCTGTGAATGTATCTGACTCCATTTACTTGTAATCAATAGATCTTTTTCTTTCATTGGTTCTTTGTCTTCTATTGATGTATAAAGGTACTTCTCAAGCATTTTAAGTACGGGAAGGAGTGACGGGACCGATACAAAGTAGATAAGAGGAAAGAGGAACTACAAGTTGGTATTCTCATTCTCATTGTCTTATCTATTTATTATAGGAAAAGGCTAAAATGCTTTAAATTGTTGTACTAGATATGGCTACTTATCTAGGAAATTTGTATTTATCCGTAGATACAAAATTCTCCAAAAAAGAGATAGGGATAGGCACTGGTGTCTGTCCGACCTATCTGCATAATCTCCTCAGTTAGTTGAATGGGTGATGTCAAAGGCCTCTATGCAATTTTTTACGAGAGTCAGTCTCGGGGTGACTGTTGGGTCCGATTTTTTGGGTTGCCAACATGAGAGTTGATTGAGTTTCTTGCGAGACACGTAGCTTAAAAGGACTAGCTTGGTGTTTTTGCACTATTCTAGTTGACAGTCGATCGAGTCAAAAGTAGGGTGATGGTCCGATTTTCAGTGAGGAGTCGGGTCGTCAGAACTTTAGGAAAATTAATAAGTGTGTGAATAGTTGAAAGATGCATAGGTGATCATACAAACACACACTCACATGACTTGATGATGAAATCAAGAAACCATCCAGACACACATGCTCAACTTGACTAACCGACGGTGCAAGCGACAAGCACGAAATTCGTGATTGATCATTCATAATTGAGACGACGCCTACGCGACAATGAATATGACTTTGTGTGTGAGTGCAACAGATGCGTTCATGGAAAACACGACAAACACATGTGAAGCAAAGACTTTGAGCATAACCAGAACACGATCACAAGCATGACTTAGAAGTCAACATGTAGGGACTTGAATTCAGTAAACAAGAAAGGCGAATGTAAATACTCACACGAGCTTAGGGAGTGAACCCAAGTGTGTGCAATCATTAAGTGAAACTCTTCAAACTAGGCTCCGAAATTGGTGCAAGCCAAAATTTTGGAGGGTGGTTGTAGCCACTACAACATGGTGCCAGTATTTTGCTCCCCCTTGAAATATTACCAAAGGGATAGATAGAAAAAAATGTATATATTCCTTCATTCCACTCCCATCAAAATGTCGCCAAAGAGATGAAAATAAAAACCTTAATTAAAATAAATAAAAGGTAGGAGAAGGATAAGTTGAGAAAAAAGTGTTATTTTCTCTCAAACTATTGTCTTAAAACACCTTATTCATATAGTAGTGATATTTTCCCAACAAGTGGGAAGCATACTATATCAAGTAGAAGTAAATGGCACTCATAGAATAAGCACAATATCAATAATATATGGGTTTCAGAGGAGAAATTCATCCAATTTCATTAGAGCTACATGACAAAATATAAGTTCTTTTTGAGAAGATCAATATTTAAGGTTTGCATCTACTATAAAATGGTCCCTCAAACTCTTTGTGCCTAAAATTATTTGTTCTTGATCAACTCCTTTGTTTTTTCCACAACAAAGAGAAATAGTTCATCATTCATGTAACATAGATCCCCATTTTGAAGCCATCCTTTTGAGTCTAGAATTGACATGGTTGCTTCATCATTGCCAAAATAACCTACAAGGAGCAATTGAAACCTTCATATATTGCTTCTAGCCAAAATTTGGGAAAAATAAATCTATAGAAGAGAGTATTATGACATCATATTAAGTCAATGATTTTCGAGCTATTTGAAGGCCTGCGTGGATCACAATCTCGAAACATAAATTCATTGTTTTGGGAATACTATTATTGCTTGAAAGATGATTGTTGCGGCTACAAAAAATAGATAGCATATGGCCTTAAAATTTTACAAAAGAATAAGGAGCGCACTTTTGGGGAGACAAAATAACTTCATGGATTCCGCAAATAGAATTGCACTAAAATGTTTGACGTGATTTTGGGCTTGGGGAACAACATGTTTACTAGGCACCCATGCAGTCCTTCTTGTTGACATGTTTCATTTGTTACTTGTGGGTTTTTATCATTGTGATATAACGGTTTATGATTTTTCTCATAGTGACGTAAGTGATCACGACACTATCTAAATCACTCTCTCAAAATAAAAAAATAAAAATTGAAAAACATACTCAGATAAAACGAGTTCGCAACTTTGTTAAATGCTCTGAAAGTTGTCTCCAATGGGAAAATGAGATGATGACTTGAAAATATGTTTCAGGGTCCTAGGAGCTCTCAAAAGAAATCTACTTTGTCATTGGGAAGCATAACCCTGGCTATAGTTGTGTCCACCACTTTAGCTTTCACATACGTTGCAAACAAGCCAGTTCTTCCATAATGGCTACTTTCTTCATCAGTTACAGTCAAGGAAATTTTCAATCCATAACATTACATAACAATAGCTACCTTCAATTAACCTCTTATTTACAACACGGATACATTTATATAACCACACACAAAAAAAATAAAAAAAATAGTCTCTTTCCATATTGGGGAATTGGAAAGTTCAAACAAAATCAAGCATCTTATGTCTTTTGGAGCATCGAGGCAATTTTGCTTGAACCATACACAAGAAAAATGTAGTTAGAGCATGGAGACAATTTTTCTTGAACCTTACACAAGAAAAATGTACATAATTAATAGACAGTATGTCTTATAAGTGAGGCTTTGTTTTTATCGAAAGGGAATCCTGGAAGCACAGGCTACGGTGGAGTAATAAGAAATCATCAGGGTAACTCTCTCATCACCTTCTTTGGCTCAATCGGTTGGAACACTAACAATGCTGCAGAACTAGAAGGATTATGGCGAGGGCTCAACATTGCACAGGCACATCAGCTCATACCCCTTATAGTGGAAGGGGACTCTCAAATCATCATCAATATAGCCTCAAAACTACAACAAGGATCAACAGTTCACAAGGTAAGCAGTAGTTGGAGAATGGCCACCAGGCTTGAGCGGCTCAAACAATGGCTTGGCAATAATCCGGCCATATCCTTCAAGCATATCAGAAGAGAGGGAAACAAGCTGTCATACTTTCCTGCTAATTTAGGAGTGGACAGGGGAAAGGAATTCTTCGAAGGGCCTCTACAAAGCATAGCTTCGGAGACAGAATTTTCCACCTTTCAATCCTTATCAGCAAGAGATATGCAAGCAGGGGAAGAATCCCACCCGGATGCGGGTCATTTCAATGCTTATTAATGTGATATGAGATGAAGCCACGCGCAGGCAGCTACTGGTAGGTGGCGGAGGTTGAACATTAGGCTTATATCCAAGCCGAGGTGATGGGCATTCAAGGCGATTTAATGCAGTTGCACTTCCCAGGTACGCAAACGAAGGATGTAGCGGGATAAGCCAGAGAATAATGGAGGTTATTCTGGTGTTTTCAGGAAGAACAGAGGCGAGCAGACCCGCAGAGGAAGACGCAGTTGGTGGTTGGCATATGCTCAAGGTCGATAGCAGAGGCGATTCATGGTGGTTTTGCTTGCGAAGGAAGCTGCAACGCCCTCAGTAGAAGCCACCTTGGCCTAGCTCCTGGTTGCTGAAGGTAAGCGCAACGCATTCCCTCTCTGTTTCCATAACTGCAAGTTGTAGTCTCACACCCGATAGCAGCCTCTCCTGGGTTGGTAAACCTGCTGCAGTGGCTTGGGTGCAAAACGAGTCTCCTACCAAGTTACACAAGCACAATTTGAGGAGGAATCTGGTAGTGGGTGGGCTTAGAATAGGGGTCTCCTTTTCCTCTGGTGAGCACACTGCCAATTCTCAGTCGTTACGCCTTCCTTCTCTGTCGGTGAGTTGGAATATCAGGCCGCACACAGTGAACATGGCTCCCTGAATTAGAGCAACTCCAAGAAGGGGACAAAATGCGAGTCTTAGGGGAGGGTCGGGAGGTCGAGGTAGGTCGACTCCTCAACGTATTTCTCTGATCACTGTTGCCTACCCTTCCTCCCAAGTCTCTGAAGAGTCTGAATCCTCGATTAATAACTCAGTACAGACAGCTAAATTATGCTTTAAAAGCAGGTTAAACAAACTACTTGTTGCGACTATGGTCACGGTCATATTTTCATAAGAGGAGGAAGAGCAAGTTAGCCCTGAGAATTCAGAGAAGGAACACTCTCCCACCCCTCTGGACGACTCGTCGCAGGAGGAGGATCTCATCAGTGCTAAGTCTGATTCAACGGACCAGCCTCCCTCTCCCAGGGTCAATTCGGTTCAGCGTCAGCTAGAGGAACACAGCATTAGTCATCCTGCAGATGGGATGGAAGGGGAGTCTCAAGGAATTGCTGGAACTCAGCATGTCTTGGTTCAGTCAGATAAGGCGAAGAAATGGCCGGATAACACCTATCCCAATCTTTTGCAGCTCAGGCTCCCCCCAGGAGTTAAGCCAACGGATGTAGAAGATGGTCTAATGGTGACTTGGGAACGTGTTTCGGACGAGGAGAAGGATGAGGGCCCTCATGAACCCGGGTAAATGGCTACATAGCGCTTGAAGCTTCCAGGTAGTCACTCTGAATTTTGGTTTCCAGTTTTTTTTTGAATTAAAACCATGACGTTATGCAAGGCGATATCTAGTTAGCGGTCAACCGGAGGCTAGAAGTTTTGGGATGTTTGGCTAATAGCCCAGTTTTCATTATGCTATTTCTCTGTAATCTGGTTGTTAGCTCTTTTTTAATTCTGCTCTAGACTCACAAGATATGTATATGGGCTGTAAGAGCAGAAGACAAAATCAGTTTAGAAATGTTTTCTTGATAGAGAGAGATCCAATGCTCTCTGAGAGGTTAACTCCTCTTTGTATATAGAATAGACTTTACCCAGGAAAAAAAAAGTGAGGCTTTGTTTTTATTCAACATATATACAGGGCCACTAATGAACTTCTATCATTTAACCATGGGAAACTCACTTAACATGCGATGATAAAAATCTATAAATAAGGAATATGTTGAAGTGGAATACTCAATGTATCATCTGATAAGAAGGGAGTTACAATTTCAACCTTGCTCAAGGGTGATGCAAAACCGAAATAGAAATAAAATTGATAACAAATACGAAATTTAGGAATTAGGCATGAGTACCACGTGTTGAACTTGAACAGTTAGAAATCAGGAAATGAAGTTGTGGTTGACCTCTTAGCCAAGAGGTGCTCCATCATAGTTGATCGTGTGAAGGGAACTCAAATTCTAACTCGAGACAATAGGAGACTTATGTAAAGCGAACAAAATAGGTGGAGTAAAAGAGAGGGACATCACTCTATACATCTGTATGGACAAAATCATTTCAACCAAATCAAATTTGGTCAGGATGACTATGGTACTCCTAATTGAAATGCAAGAAACTATATAGAAAACCTCAAAAATTGGAAACAACAGGATGATTCATAAACATATATTCTACCCTCCATCCATATCGTGAGGATCGCTCAGAACTCTTGATATCATGGAAATGATATTTCTATGCCTCAAAGATGATTGCATTTCTCTTTAATACTGTCCTTGACAAGTGGAGAAGCGTCATAAGGTGGTCTCTAACGTCAGATTTAAAAATGATAGTTGAAGTAGAAATACATCCTTCCTATGTGTTTCCTTCTATGTGAATGACCGACAATTGCATTGTTGGCCATTCTCATATACTGAAAAAAGGAGGAATTGACAACCTGCCTTTTAATCTATGCCTCTGTGATGATCAGATTGGTGGTGCTCATGAGTACTCCAATGGAGAGGATGGAAAGGTAAATACATGGAAGGGTGATGGAAATGGTAAGTGTTGAGTGGGTGATGGAAGATGAATGGGATCTAGTTTTCTATAATAAATTCCAATGTCTCTATAATTACTACCCTTTGGATCCATAGTCAATTGTTCATGTTACTATGTCGTTGTTGGGTTGTAAGAAGATTTGTAATTTTTCTAATTGCGTGTGACATTTGTTATCAATTTTCAATCTTGTGAACTCGCCATTAAAATGGCGTGATATAAAACTCAATCTTTGCTTAACCAACAAACAATTTTAATCAACATAAGAAAACCTATAAAATGTGTTTCTTGTGCAAGAGATTGTAATTCATAAAATCAAGTAAACGTACCTTAAGTGGATAATCAAAATAATGTTCCCGATAACATCCATGAGAAAGTGCAGGCATTTGAAATTATACACATAATTCCCGCAAGTCCGTATATCAAAACTATAAAGACAGTTCATGTAGATTACAAAAGTCAGAGGACAACTAGGGTAATGTCAATGGATGGTTGAAGCTCAAGTGAGAACCTTAGAATCCTTGGATAATTGTCACCTGTGTTTATCAAACTAGATGGACTGAAGCGAAAACGAACCTCTACACCCAATTCTTGGATAGTGTTACAATGTTATATCTTTCCAGGGCATTATTAGACAAATTCATACAATTCAAGAGATTGATAGTGCTAAGCTCTTTACAAACCCTAGTCCAGGTCTCAAAACCTAAATCCTTCAAATTAGTTATGGAAGTGAGAGCAACATCCTCCTGTAGAGTACGATTATTCATGAACCTACAAACCCTAGATTTGAAATGCATTGATGTGATTCTTCACGGTTCCTTAATCGTAATGTGACCATGCTTTTATGGGATTGGGCACTGATAAGATATCTTGATCCTGCAATTGATCCATGCAATTAGAGAGATTTAAGTGCTTCACGTATTTGAAGAAAAAATTGAGAGAAGGGAGGAGTGCATGGCACCTAATCGTGAGGCTTTGGGTTACCTGTGTGAGAACTTTGTTCTAGACTCTGCATACAATGGATGCCAAGAGAAAATCGTGTGGCCCCGGTAGGCATGTCAAGATGAGGTCTAGGCTGTGGAGACCATGGATGTTGAGAGAAAATTTTGCGGCCACGATAGCCCTGTCAAGATGAGGGCTAAAATACGTTTGGAGGGAAGGAAGCAAGATGTAGTGGGAATCAATCAGATTTTTTCTACCATTGAAAAGTTTAAGCTATGATCCTAGGAGTCCTTATTCCATAGAGAGAGCCGATCAGGCACCCAATATTTTTTGAAGCAAGGATTCACACAAGGGAGAGAGAATGCAAGGCTTAGCATATCCTCATAAACCCTCTAGGAGCAATAGACCCCTGTTGTTTGTAGAAATCTTTGTGTTGCTCTTCATTTTTTCTCTCATTTACAGATACTCTAGCAACTATAGCCTCCATGCGAATCAATCGAGTGACACCGCACTATCATATCATTCCCTCCACTCATTCCTTTTGTTATAGAAAAAATTGTAGATATCCCATCATTCCGCTCCCCCTCAAAATGTGGCCAAAAAGACAAACCAAAAAAATTATATGCCCCACCTTTTTGCTCCCTTCGGAACGTCACCAAAGAAGTGAATAGAAAAATTTATATAGGTGTCATGACTCCCCTCGAAATGTTCCAAAAAACGAGAATAAATAAATAATAATTGTTAATTAAAATAAATAAAAAAACAGGAGAAAAAAACGAGAATAAATAAATAATAATTGTTAATTAAAATAAATTAAAAAACAGGGGAAGAACACATAGAGGGGAAAGTGTTATTTTACCTCAAACGAAAATAAATAAATAAATCTTAATTAAAATAAATAAAAAGTAGGAGAAGAACAAATTGAGAGGAAAGTGTTATTTTATCTCAAACTATTGTCTTAAAACGCCTTATCATGTAGCAGTGATTTAGCTAAAATTGTGATATCGCCCACATATGCGTCAAATTTCTGCGAAATTGTTGAAATCAATATCGATGGGAGCTAAATTATTACTAATCAGAAGAATTAGAAATCTAGTAATTCAACGGACTCTAGAAGACACATTGAGATAAACTTGATAGAGAAGCTCATCATAGTATTGTGTATGGTTTTCTTCCCGTTAGGCAATGATATCATGAGGAAATACATAATCCAGTCTAATCACAACTGCCTCAGATAAGTCTATACAGAAACCAATGACAATGCTTCGGTTACGGCTCATGTCAAATGCAACTATGCCAAATTCAGTGAACCCATGTTTTATGGGAAACACAAGGCACTATTGTAGATCCACCGGGCGAAATGACAGTTTTAAGATTGTCGATAGTATTATTGTGGTTGGACAGCGATGATGCACCAGGGGAAGTTGTTTGGAGATCTGAGCTTCATTATTCCAATACCCATAACATTCACTATCTCATAAGTAACAATCTCACTCTGTGGTTTTCACATTCCCGGGATAAGTCCTCACATCTTCGGCAACGTCTTGTTTTATTTTTCTTTTTGGCAAAACTGTTATTATCATACTTGTATGTGTAGATATGGTTTTGGAAAACTGTGTATATTTTTTTCAAACGAAAAATCAGATTTTTTTATATATGGTGAGTGCGCTGTACATAATATTTGGTTTTTTTGAAGAAAACCATGAACTATGATGTAAAGCAGAGAAACGGAGCATCCATCGCCATGCCTTCTGTGATAGATCATATGGTCTGTAAGAAAGCCCGATATGTGATCCAATACACTGATGGGATCAGTGATTTGTAGTGTGGAACAAATAGAAATTTACAGAAAAATGCCAGAGTATGACAGGCCTGTGATTAAAGATCATTTAAATCAAGAGGCCCGTGCACGAACGAAGTGCAGCAGAGCAAGTAGGAAAGAGGGGAGCTATATCCCCAGAGCGTCCATGAGGGACGTGACGCCAAGAAGAATGGAGGTTACTGGCTTCCTTTTGCTGGAAAAAATAGAATCATTTCGCCAAGTCTAGATGTTCCAGCAGGCAATGAGAAACAGTGTGCGCCTGGAGACAGATTGAGTACTCCACCATGCAATGCCTTCCTGTACAGAATTAAAAACAGTGTGAGGAAAATCCAGGAGTAAGGCAAGATCATACCATATCTGTAGAGTCACTTGGAATTTGAAGAACATGTGGAGGTTTGTCTTCTCCGCTGCCTTGCAGAAAGCGCATTGTCTAGGACCTTGCCATCCCTTGTTCTGTAAAACCTCCCAGGTGAGGTTTCTGTTCCAAAATATAAGCCAGGCGAAAAGAACCATCTTGACGGGGCAGGTGGCTTTCCAAAGAGAGGGAGGATAAAGTGGCTCCACAGGAGAGACTGGCGAGATGGACAAAGAGGCATATATATCCTTGACCCGAACAGGTGAAGGCGCATGAGGCAAACTCCATAACAGAGCATCTTTGTACTCTGACCGTTTGAAGGCCATACCCTTCAGAGCAAGACGAGTGGATGCCCATATTGTGCTGATCTGAGAGGGCATGGAGAGGTCCGCCGCTTCCTTCCAAACAGGCGTGAGGTTGACCCAGGAGTTGATGAGTCGATCCCAGGTGAAGATGCCCCTCGTGTGAAGGAAATCAATCAGAACCGGATGGGGGAGGGATGGCAGCCCATTTTGGATGAGATCATTGCCTAGAAAGACATTGGCGCCCGAGTGTAACGACCAGCGAAAGTTGCTTAAAAGGAAGGATTTGTTTTCACGGAAGCTGAGCCATATAGCTGATCCTCGCTTAATCCCCAGAGAATTCCTTCTGTACCAGTATTCAATGCCTTTTCCCTTGAGATATTTCCTGTTAATGAAGACGCTCCATGGGCCTTTGCCGTAAATACCCCGGATGTAGGATTTTCTCAGAAGCGCGTTGCCCATCTTTCTCATGTCCAGAATGCCCCAGCCGCCTGCTTTCTTTGGTTTCATGATGGAGTCCAGCTTGACCAAGTTAATTTTGGATTGGAAGGTTTTTCCTCCCCAAAGGAAGTTTGCTGCGTATGCCTTCATTTTATTTATGATTTTTGCTGGGAGGTAGAATAAGTGCGCCCAGTAAATGGCCAGCTGAGCCAGAACCGCTTGTATCAAGGTTAATCTTCCTGCAAGAGTTAGGAGTCTTGATTCCCAGCCCGATATTCTATTATAGAAACGGTCCAAAATCCATGTCCAGTCCCCTGACTTGTAACCCATCGGCTTCAGAGTGTACCCGAGGTATTTCATGCCTATTTCGATTGGAGCTGCTTCAATGCCGAAGAGAGCAGCAATACAAGATGCCGTGGCCAAGTCTGATTCATTATGAAAGAGTTTGGATTTGCCCTTGTTGATACATATGCCAGAGGCTGACTGAAATCTTTCAAAGATATTTAAAATACATCTCCAGGAAGCCTTTTGCAGCATGGCGAAAACGAGGATGTCGTCCACAAAGAGGTTGTGGGAAAGGTGGAAATCCTTGGCGATTTTGATCGGGCATATGTCAAGCGCTGAAGTGGCTCGGTTTAGTTGAATACTTAGAGAATTCATGACTAAAATAAATAACAGCGGAGAGAGCGGGCAGCCTTGACGGAGACCCCGTTCAGCTGTGAAAAAAGGTGAGGGGGATCCATTTATAATGACAGAAAAAATTGTGTTTTCAACACATGCCATGATCCTTTCGATGCCCATTCTTCTGAGGCCAATTTTCGCCAGTAAGATCCTTAAGAGACCCCAGTCAACACAATCGAAGGCTTTTTTCAGGTCTACCTTAAGAATGGCCGCCTTTTTTTTAATGGACCGAAGAGAGTAGAGGCATTCTTGGGCCATCGCCACCGCATCCCAAATGTTCCGTCCCTTTAAGAAGGCATGTTGTTCCCTGTCAATAAAGCGGTTGAAAGTCGGCTTAAGTCTTTCCGCAATGATCTTTGTAATAATTTTGAACATGGTGTTACAAAGAGCAATCGGCCTATAGTCCTGTAAAGATGCAAAGGCGTCCTTCTTGGGGATGAGTGTTATAAGCATTGAGGAGATAGCCGGATGAATGTTGCCAGACATTCGAGTTGCCTCAACCATTCGCAGAAGGTCCATTTTAAAAAGCTTGTAGAAGTGTAGGAAGAATTCAATGGGCCACCCATCGGGCCCCGGGCTTCTATCTTTCTTTGATACCTTCATGGCCACTTGTAGTTCGTCCTCAGAGACGGGTTTAATAAAATCTTGGTATGTAGATTCATCAAACATGACCGGCACATGTTCGGCAGCCCATAGCATATCTGTTGCGTTGCTTTGTTTCCTGCTATATTGAGCATGAAAGACTCTTGTAGCTTCCCTTGTAATGTCCTCTTGTGTGTAGTGAAACCCGCCCCTTCCATCTTCAATCTTCCATATGGCGTTCTTTATTTTCCTGGCGTTCGCGAAGGAGTGGAAGAACTTAGAGTTGCGGTCCCCCTCCTTGAGCCAAAGAGCTCTGCTTTTGAGCTGCCATGTGATTTCTTCCTTTATTAATCGCTGTTGTTTCCTTTTTTCCAGGTCCCTAATGGCTCTTTTTTTGCTGAGCGGCATCATGAGTAAGGAAGACCATGAGACGGCGTCCAAATCCTGTTGTATTTCTGAGAGCTCTTGCTTGTCCTGCTTGATCTTTCGGTATTGCCATTCCTTTGTTATTTTTTTGAGTCGATGAATTTTTTCGTGGAAGGTGAGAAAAATCATCCCCTCGGTACCATTCAGGTCATTCCAGCTGTTTGTAATGACATCGTTGAAGGCAGGATCCTCAAGAAATATCCTGTTAAATTTAAAATAGTATTCTTTTCTGATCTGTGTGGAGCTCCATTCCAGGATGATGGGCTTATGGTCAGACAAAAACTCGTTTGCTGTAGAAGAAGCCGGCATGCCCCAATAATCAATGTCGTTTGCTTTGATGAGAAAACGGTCTATTCTCTTCGCTATATATGTCGATCCCATCCTTCCATTTTCCCAGGTCGGCATTAATTTTTCTGGTAGGACGTCCACTAGGTTCCTGTTAAGAAGCTCCATTCTTATCTTGTCCGATAGGGGGTCCTTCTTCCTGCATGTGCCCCAGCACTCTTCAGAGGTTAGAGTGAAGTTCAGATCCACGGCAATCAGCAAAGATTCCTCATCTAAGATATCAGACGGAAACAGC
This sequence comes from Pinus taeda, assembly GCA_000404065.3. Taxonomy (NCBI): domain Eukaryota; kingdom Viridiplantae; phylum Streptophyta; class Pinopsida; order Pinales; family Pinaceae; genus Pinus; species Pinus taeda. The sequence goes on from APFE030343138.1 coordinate 33,948, forward strand.
GAGTCCCAGAAGGGGGCCCGATTCCTGCAGGGGGCGTAGACATTGAGAAGATTAAGAACTCTGTCTTTTCCCCTGATTTTAGCCGAGATCAAGATACCTGCACAGCATTTGTAGGCTTTAGCTTTAATCCACAGGGGGTCCCATAATACAGCAAGGCCGCCCGAAAGCCCGTTTGCGCCGCTGGCCACCATGTGCCACGTAGGATACATTTTCCTGAAAAATTCGACAGTCACACTGCATGGGTGCATAGTTTCCTGAATGAAAACGACTTTTGGTCGCGCCAGAAACAAAATTTTTTTGAGCGCCTAGAATTTGTGGGGGGCGCCCGAACCCCGGATATTTATAGAAATGAGAAAAGTCATCGGGAGGGGTCGGCAGCCTGGCTAGCTCTAAGAGGCTGAGGGGCATCCGATACCATAATGGGGACCTCCACCAAGGAGAGGTTAGTAATGCGAAGATCAGAGACATTTTTTCTGCCTCTGAAATGTCGGCTATCTCCCTTCTTCTTTTTCCTGACCGTGATGTTCTTGGCTGAATTGGGGCTGATAGAGAGAGGGAGAGTTCGAGAAGGCTTATGAATGGTTAAGGGTTCGTAATCATGGGGGTTCCTTTGGAGAAGGAGGTCTAAGTCGCTGTCCAGAGCATTCTCAGGCGAAACAGGAGGGGAAAAGCGCGGGGAGGGAACAATCACCGGTTCTTTTCCTTTTCGGGAGACAGACGGAGGATATGGAGGGGCACAGGTCGGGGAGGATGAAGAAGAGTTAATGAGGATGGTGTGTGAACTGACCGTAAAGTCCCTCTTGTTTGTATCAGAAGGGGAAGGGGCGGGACAGTCCAATATGGGCTCCGGGAACGGCGAAGCGGGAGAGGCTTCCAGAGGCCGATGGAACGTAGCAAGCGGAGATTCTGTATCCTTTGAAGGAGCAGCATCAGGGGGACCGGAGGGAGAAGACTGATTGTCATAAAACATTGAGGAAGACGGGAGCCCCCTAGAGCGGAGGCTGGAGAGCGAAGGATTATGTCTTCTGCCCAGCCGAAATTTGCAGTCCTTAATAAGGTGGCCGGTCCGGTGGCAGAGGGAGCATCTGAACGGAATGCCCCAGAAATCAATTCTCTACCTAGTCTGCATTCCATTCCAGGAAATATCAATGAATTCAGGATATACTCCTTTGTAAGGCTTCTCGATGAGAATCCACGCCACCCTCTTATCACGTTCTCCTTTACAGCATGGGTCGACGTATACAAATTTTCCTATTGAGTTCCCCAGATTAGTCAGAACCTCAGGAGACCAAAATTCCAGTGGCAAATTCAGCAGCTTGGCCCAGATCATGCAATTGGAGGGGGTTTTCTTTAAGGGGTCGAAACCGAAATACCATTTGGACAAGAAGAGGAAACTTCTACCTGCAACCTAGGGTTTTCCAAGAATGTTCTCCAGGTCAGACACTTTGTGGAAGTGAAAAGAGTACTAATCTTTCATCAGACGAGAGATTATGGGAGTATAGCCTAGAATAGGTAGCCACTTATCCGAAAGCCATGAACGCATATCCGGTTCCTTCATGTGAGGGAAGTGCCACTTCCCTACAAGAGCAAGCTTTTGCAGGCTTTCGATACGGTCCGCCAGAGAGATGCTGTTTACTGTAACCGCCTTTGGATGGTATATTTTTTAGTTTTTTTATTGCTGCTGATGTCAATTTAGAGGGAACATGCTATTTGATGGATCATATTTCTTAAGGTTTGATTTCTTAAATAGACATGATTATATCTGGTTATGCAACAGTTTGATGGGATTGGCTGTTTTTAGCAATTTGGTAATTTGGAATGATGATGTGTTTATTCCGCAAGGTACTTGATGTATATGATCCAGTTTTCTTTTATTATCCAACATACAACTTTTTTCATACTGAAAAAAAATAAAACCCGCAATGTCTCCATCGTGTAGCCGAACAACCCTTCTCACATCGCTGAAGTGTGTCTTTCGGAGCTCAGTCAATAATTGTGGTTGTGTAAATGTCGCGGAAGAAACAATGGGCTTCATGAAATTAAAACTTGTGTTTCCTAAATTTCCATTTGCCCAAGCTCTCATCGAGACGGCTCCAATCTAATACGAATATCATATTAATAAAAAGTAAACAAGGAATGAAATGTGTTATTGGTTCTCCTTTACGCTTTACCTTTCCTTTACTTCAAGAAGTTCGTGATTTGCATGGCGAATATAGCCTTCGAATGTTTGTCTCTTGCCACATTACAACATGAAAGAAAGCTTATTGCGTCTAGAGGCCCATGAAAGTATTGGATGAATATTTAGGTTAATTAATATATTTTCATATTAATTAAATATATAAGTTTAATTAGTTTAATATTGACTATAATAAAATATTTAAATATAAAAAAATCAGAAACATTTGTTATTGGCTTAAAATATTTGAGGTTCTAAAACTAAATGATGGTAGGAAAGATGATTGCCAATGGTTAATTGTAAAATTGGAAAGAAGGTTAAAGGTGTGGAGCTTCAGTGGCCTTTTTAGAGTTGGAAGGTTGGTCCTCCTTAAATCGGTATTTGAAACAATTCTATTTACTAGATGTCTTTATCTTGGATCTTGAAGGGTGTCTTTGGCTGTAACACCTTCCTCCCACATCTAGCTAAGCAACTGGCGAGAGGGCTAACATGCGATGAGAGGCTACTATGATTGGATTCGACCTTCTGTGTGACCTTAAGGAAGTGGAGTCGATGGAAACATAATACAAATACATTCAACATTAGCTTCACGACCCCAAGGAGCCAATCCAACAGTTCAAATAGCTTTCCCTTGGTTCCTACTGAAGTTTTCACCATCTTAAGACTCATTCGCTCTCATCCTATAAGCATGACAACATCGAGAAACCCAAAGTCACTCTCACAGACTTATCTGCAACATCCAGAGACTCATTTTTCTAGTACTGTGCAAGTGTCCCCAAGATATGAGCCACATTTTTAGGCCTAGAGCCGAGGTCACTGCCCAAAATGGAATGATAACTTAGGAGTAGTAAAGAATGGGGAAACAATGATAAAAAATAAATATGTTAAACAAGACCTTAACCAAACCCCTACTAGTTGTCAGACATATCATCAACATGTGACCTACAAGTGGAAAGAATAGAATTAAGTATAGAGATCTCACATTTATCTAAGAATTGCTATGAACAATTTTTCTCTCATTTCATTTGCTACATTATCATCTATTAGGTCATAGATGCATTATGCATTCATTTACAAGTCAAAACATGCTTAGAGCCATACATAGTTGTTGTCATAAAACATACATATAACTAGCATAATAACAATAGAAATACCATAAATATTTTATGCTAGTGGAAAAACCTTTGAACAATTTATGAAACCAACGTTTCGGACTAGCTAGGTGAGTCCATCATCACGTCAATGAGATCTGTATTTTGAGAAGAGAGAGTTGTAAAAATTATGGAGCAATTAATAGTTGTTTAGAAAGATATTTGATAACTTTTTGTTTATAATGTCGTCCTGATTGATACATAATAATAAATAATTAATATATATATCATATATAGTGAGATATATTATATAATACACTTATATATCATAATTAATTATATATTTAAATATAATTTCAATTATCTATGATAATATATATTAAAATATAATATAATATATAATCTTAATTAGATCTTATGTATCAATTAGGCCGACATTATAAACAAAAAGATATCAAATATCTTTCTAAACAACTATTAATTGCTCCATAATTTTCACAACTCTCTCTTCTCAAAATATAGATCTCATTGCCCTCATGATGGACTCACCTAGCTAGTCCGAAATGTTGGTTTTATTGTTCATAGGTTTTTCCACTAGCATAAAATTTTACCAGCCTGTATGGAATCTCTCTTTAATACCATAAATATATCTGTCATAATATCCACATATAAATCAATACATTTACGCATGAAACCAAGGAAATGAATTCTTCATTAATGAAAGCAATAAACCAACGAAAGATGGTTTTGCCACATTGCACCGGACAATAGATTGGCTGATTCAAGTCTCTCTTTATCCAATCAACCATTTACCATATTCCAAGCATAAATGTGACACTCTTAGAACACATAAAATAGAAACACCAAATAAGCACAGATGCCACTAGAGTTCTCCACTTAGATTGTGAGGAATTTAAGTGCCTTCTAGTCCCTTCGGATTTACCGTAATCCACAGTCTAATTTAGGGATCACTAGGTCCTACACCAAGACACACTCTCCAAGATTTACCTTACATCCCATCCCGGGACTACTAGGCCCAATGGAGAGAAATCCACCTCTTTTCTTTACCGTATATCCTTCCATGCACCGACAAGGATTCTTAGGCCCGCTTAGGCACAGAATTCTCACTTTAATACAACCAACATTTTGGCTCAGGGGTCACTAGGCCAATGGCTTTACTGTGATCCACAGTCAAGTTGATGGACCACTAGGCCATGTGTTTATCATTTTAGAGATCCACCCTTCTTAGCTTTGAATCCATCAAGCTATCCCACATTAACTGAAGTATGAGAACCCATCTCGTCCAGGCTATCCACAAATGGCAAAGATAGGTTGAAGAACACCATCACATCTAGAAAAAGCCATGCCATGATAGAAAAGAACCACAAGCAATACCATGCATGTCAAATCTAGCAAGGAAAATACACATGGAAATAGATACCTACAATCTTACTGTAGTTGCTTGATCCTGCCTTTCCCTGCCTGATCTTTGGTTCCTCTTTTCTTTTTTTCCCTTCTATGTTCCATTGCCAAAGTGCTCCAAAAAAACTATAAGTGTCCAAGAGTAAGAGAGAGAGAAAGAGAATCATGTGAGAGCTTCAAAACTCAACTAACAAAAGGTTACAGTGACCAAGCTTGCCCACTAATCCTCAGAAGCCTTTTTATTAATGAGGCATCTATTTTCTTCAATTTCCATTATTTTCCTTCATTTTCCTCCTCACATGAAATCTATGACTTTTCACCTTCCGTTCCTCCTAATTTCCATTATTTTCATAAATAAGTGTACAAAAAATGTCATTTTTCCTTTCCAAAGCCTTAGCTATTCCCTTTTCCAATTTCCTTATCCATAAACAACCAAATGAGCACACCCAAAGATGTGTTGCCAAACATGCGACTTGGAATAAGTGTCTCATCTGTTGGCATTATGGCACAGGTTTGGATCTATGGCACAGGTGTTGTCCTTGATGGCAACCTTCTTTGGTAATAGATCTCAGTTCAGGCACTCAGA
>APFE030343142.1:14938-48678 GCA_000404065.3 Pinus taeda
AATTAATATCATAATTTAAATATTATTGTCTTTACAACACCTTTGCCATAGTCTACCTTGGTCCTAAAGATGAACCACACTTGTTGATTCGGACCAAAAAATTCTCTTCTGTAATTTAGTAATTTATATTTAAAGGCTTTTCTTATTCATTATGGATCAACACTAACTAAATTTAAAAATAACAATGATATTGAATTAAATTAAAATCTATTATACTAAAATAAATATTTGATTGATTATTGTCATAAAAATAAATGTTTATTTATCTTCATGTACAAATAGTATTATTTTTATATAGTAGTTTAATACTTTTAATTTTAAAAATTTATTTAAATTTGGAAAAAATGTTAAAATAATACTCTATAGATTCTACATAACTAGAGATTCCAAAAAAACATTCATAATTCCTTGTATACATTCAAGAATAAATAAATTAAAAAACATTATCTAATAAGAAACTTCAAAATATAGAATAATTAAAAAACATAAAATAAACATAGAATAGTTAAAAAAACGTCTTGTTCAATAGCCATCATGGGCGAATAATTAAAAAACATAAAATAAACTTGAATAATTAAAAAAACTCTTATTCAGTACCCATCACGGGCTTCCATTTAACATTGTTGACCCCCACTTACAACCAAATCTTATTATGAAAATTTAATTACAACCATTGAAAGAGAACACCACCGACTTTCGCGTACCTTTTCATTTTCTATCGTTGATGAGAAAAAACAGTTGTCACTATTTTCGACGGTTGATTTGAGTCCATTTTAATATGTGGGCGATGTTGAGTCGAGACAACTGCACTCAGTGAGAGAATATTATACAATTGATGCTATGTCCAACGTTTCCCAACAAGAAAATTGGCCTATCGTTTACACAGTTAATTGATGCCACATCCAACGTTTCCCAACACAAAAACTGGTTTCTCGTCTGCGCAGTTAACCTGCCCAATGGCACTGTCCCCATCTTCGTGAATCAAATACAGCTACAAACATTCCAGAGCCCTTTCAAATTCCTACCTTCAGACCCTCTCTCAAAATCTCCAATTTATGCAAATGGGTCCAGTGATTAAATTTGTAAACTTAATTTAATATTTGGAAGCACTTAAGTTGTGCCTACGTAGAAACAAAATTACATGATTAAACCAAGATACAGAATAATTCACCTCGATATTTATTGGTACCAACATTTTTAAGATCACAAGTTATTCTACGTTATAACGGGATTTGTCTATTGTTTGCATTATTGAAATAATCCCAATGATAGCGATTTATTCTACGTTATAACGGGATTTGTCTATTGTTTACATTATTGAAAAAATCCCAATGATAGCGATTTAAGAGAATAATAAAGTTTCCTTGGTTTGAAATATTGAAATACTCACGTGATATAGGTTTTTAGAAAATAATAAATTTTGGGCAATCCATATATAAATGTGAACTTATTGTGATACTTTATCTGCATAAGTTCAGAATCATTGCACTTTTGGAAATATTCTGTAGATGAGAAAGGAAAGAGTCATTGCAAACAAAAGCCATAAGTATATGTCCAGTTTTGTAACCTCATAAATATCCCAATTCTGTAACCTCATAAATATAGCCATAAGTACTATTCGTCCGATCAGAGACTCTGCTCTGTAATTGATTTTTTTTAATTTTTGTGTTACATGCGTGAACATTTTATGGAATGTCAAAAGAGAATTTGGCTTATCACAGAGTCTGATTTATCATAATCATAATATTTCCTCAGAGTCGAAGCCTTGAGTTTCACTGTGTTACCCTTGGTTTGTTGAAATCCGCTATAAGTATCATAATTGAGAGGTCGTGGCAAGAGTTTGTTTATTGAAATACTCAAAAGGTGCCCCAAAGTTAGAGGTCATGGAAAGAGTCTGTTTATTGAATCCGCAATAGGTGCCTATAGCACACATGCAGAAGTCGTGTATGGCTTAGTTAGCTAATGGCGAACAGATCCTGGTAGGGACCTTCAAACTTTGATGATGAGAACTAAGTTGATACAAAACTCGTGCACCTGGCTCGTTGCATTCACGCTCTCGATAATCGCCACTGTTGTTCATCGTTCTCTGCTTTCTACCTTGTTTTCTTTTTGGCAACTCTATATTTCACCGATTCATCTCCATAATCATTTGGCGGTTCTTAATTCTTGAAATTGTGGAATGATCGACCAGATTTGAGGAAAACCGGCCCTCTATAGTACCATAGGAATTTTATTCATCTGGGGCTGATATTGAAGCCTTCCAAGCTTTGAGGAACCTCCTGTGATTAATTTATGTTTCAAAACAAGATTTGAAGTTCTCAGTATCTTGTTTAGAATTTTAAAAGTTGTCTTGTGTATGCTTCATTGTTAAATTAATTAAGCAACAATGTTGTGAGGGCTCATAGGACTGGTATTTCAGTATTTGTTTTAAACTCTAAGATACTGGAGTTCTGAATTTTATTATTATTATCAATATAGAAAATTTAGAGTTTGTTTTGGACAATATGATAAGTCTACTCTGTAGTGATTCAATAGAGTTACATGCCATTAGGCAGGCCGACATTTCTGTATTTGTACTCAAATCCTTTTGTTTTAAAAGAATTTCCATTTCTTAACTATGTTTGAAAGTTCTTTCCTTAGCTGCACAAACGAAAAGAGATTAAAGATCTATTTAAAACCCAAAACAAAAAACATAAATGTGAAATCAAACTTGAACAGGATGGAATATACAAATCATTCATCCAGGTCTTTTGAGGTTGAAAATGGTAGGTTGTCCGATACCGCTGTTCAACGCTTGAGTTCGTTGAGTTAATGGTATGCATCACATGGGAAGCCTGCGTAATAGCAGAAATGTTTAACCATAGCCATGCGAGAGCTATGGCATGGATCAAAAACCGTCCAACCGATGATCTCATTCTGCAAGCAAAGCCAAATACGGTGAAAAAATATTTGCGAAGTATCCAAACACGTGTCTTTCTTTTATAGCAACAGGCAATATAAACAATTCGAAAAAATACAAAGAACTTCAGAGAATACGAGTCAATTAAAATGCCCACAACAATCACCCGTATTTTTTCACAAGGCGGAAGAAAGTGAAAGGATTTTGTTTGTTATTTTTAGTGCACACTGAGATCAATGATGTTCTCAAGGCTTCTGCTACGCAATAGAAATTCCATCGACGATGTTCTCAAGGCTTCTGCTACGCAATAGAAATTCCTATGAATTACAGACACATGTTTTTTCTTAAAATCTGTGACCATCAAGGAGGAAGGGTTGGTTCTAGGACATGTAGCAGATGTATCTAACTTCTTTTGTGTTTCATTTGTTTTTTTAGGTTTCATATTTCCATGTAAATCGATTATAGTAAAGGTGCTAATTTGAACATTAGTTCTATACATTAATGGGATTTCTTGATCATGATTTTGCCAATTTGAAGACTAGTTCTATTTAATGGGATTTCATGATCATGATTTTTATGGAAGGGTAAGTTATTGGATGTTTTAAAGCCACGAATGTTTTTCCAGAAACCAATTACAAATTAAGATGAATATTTAATATAAATTGGATGGTATTGAATGGATAACTGGTCAAAAATAATGTTTTAGTGATTCTTATTTGTGAGTTTTACAGAATTAGAGATGGTTATATGCAGCTAACTCACATTGAAAAGTTTCCATGTGTATTTATGCACTTTTTTGAAGTGAGTATATAAGTCATTGAAATAAATTGTAATCATGTTTAAATATAACAATATCTTATTTTATTTGATGGAAGATCTTTCTATTTGGAATTTTACATTCTCATATTTTATCAAGATATTTTACAATATTTTTATTTTAAATTATGTATAGTGTTGAACTAATAATATATATATATTTTTTACTATTTAATGATGGAGAAATTATTGTGGTGATACATTCATTTAAATAACCAATTTCACTATTTTGACATATCCAAGGAAATATAATGTCAAGGGAATTATAATTCACGAAAAATTATGGAGGGGAATTTCAAATTACACACAAGGAGGCTCTTAAGTGGGCATTTTAATAGATGTAGTTTGTGTTAGATATAGCTTGGAGATGCATTTCTCTAGAATTTTCCTCAACTAATCATAATGGAGGGATATTTATAAGAAATAACTTAGATTCCTTACATTTAGATCTTGTGACAATTTTTTCATCACAATGATAATAGACATTGAGAAGTTGATGTTCTATTGCTTATGTTGGGGTTAACTTGTTGGTTGAAAACATATGTCTCTAGTGTGTTTGTGTTGTTGAGTTGTAGAACCAAATTAAAGATAAGGTTCAACCTTTATTGTTTCTTAGATTAAGCTATCATGAAGAATTTATGTTTTGTTTTCCAAATTAAGCTAACATGAAGAATTTTTGGTTTAAGCTTATAATAGAAATGAAAGTTTGCATGAATTGCAATTGTTTGTTTGGGAAATATTGGTATGTAAAATTGTGAAAATCTTGATTACTATTTTAAAACTCTACATTTTGGTTATAATATTTAGATTTTTTTTTGAGTCATTATTTTGAAAGTAATTAAATTGATTGAGCTGTAAATTTTATAAATAAAAAATTATGATTATTTGTATCATTTAAAGACTTTTTTGTTTTCCAATTCTAAAATTTAATTATGAACTTAGAATTTAGTTATGAGCATGTATTTAGCACTTAGTGCTATTTTTGACAAGATGATCTTCCCAAATATTCTATGCCTTGAGTGTATCTTTGCACCTTTAGGGGCAATTGCTAGTTATCAAGCCTATAAGCTTTTTTTTAATCAGTATACCTAGAATTTTCTTCTATTTTCTCTGTTTAAGCCTGACATTTGTTCACCATATGACCTTAACTTTTACACTGACATCTGTACACAGTGGGCCTCACATGCTGCGCTTCGGTTTAGGGACGGTTTTGAACTCCGAACGATCTGAATTTATGCTCATTCACGTGCCCAAAATCCATGCATAAATATAAAGAAGCTAACCTATGCAATGAATTGATGTTTTATCATTTTAATTCATAGTGACGTTCATATTGAAATTTGAGATGACGAATTTTGAAGAAGCAGAGTGAAGACGCTGCAGAATCTGTGAACTCGAATGTGATAAAAACTGTTGTAGTTGGCAAGGGTTACCCATTAAGCTTATGATTTATTGAAATTGTTGATTTTAGAGAAATTATACCAGAAAAATTTCATTGCTTTTAGTGTTTTATTATATATTGCTTTTAATGTTTTATTATTTTTTGTGGAAGGTTATTATAGCAATTATTTGGTTATAGTTTTCCATTAGTTAATTTAATATAAAAATATTATTAATGACTATATTAATAAATTTACATTATTATATTTGGATTATAAATATTTATAATTATTTAATGCATTAATTTTAGATCTAACCCTACACATAAGGGGGAATGGCTGATAATGCACATCATTTGACAAGTTCATTACAATTTGCTAAGAAGAAATCTGATATCATTGGTTCGGGTTTTTATGAATATTTTCAATGAGCAATGTTACATTCATACTATTTATTTTTGAAGACTAATTGATTTTTTCATATTGTCCTGAGGATGAACCACATTGGTTGGTTCGACCAAATCCTAATGATGTGATTACTCTGAAACACATTTATTTACATAATAGATCACAAAAATCTTGGGTCTAACAAAATAATTTTAAGTTTTTCTATATTAAAATTTTATGTTTTTATCATTTTATTGGCTGAGAGATTTGACCTTTCTCAGTAAGTGGCATTTTCTTTAATTAATCAATTTAATTTAAATGAAAAAAAACATATCTATATAATATTTTTCATTATTCTAATAATTCTTGATAATTCTAAAAGTTGTATTAAAAATTATTAACACATATTAACATAATTCTTAATAATTTTGAGTTTATTCAATGATTTATTGTCAAATAATTAATTGACTTAATTTGATTTACAAAATAACAATTTCATCTATTATATTATTGTATGGTTCTTTTGTCTAGCCATCAAAATGAAATTAAAATTTGAAAAATATAAATAATATTTTTCTTTTAATATTTTCAATCTATGGTAGAGTTCGACTCTTTTTTCCTTTTTGATAAAATCAATAATTTCATTATGCCTCATATATTTTAAGTCATTATTTCTAAATATTGTTTCTATATTCATACATGATTTTTAAGTAGGTATAGTGATTTTTAATTCTTAAACTCATGCAAGAAAATCATTCAAAATTAAAATCTTTAAAAATATTCTATACTTAGTAAATAATATATTTTCCATTAGTTACTTCCCACAATAGTTTAAATCTTTTCATAAGGAAAAAACAACAATAAGAGGCAAATAAATGAACCATGGCTTAGGATGTCAGAGTAGGGAAGCGAACTTGAAGGACAAGCCATGAGGGTACTCGTGTTTGTCAGTTTAATGTGGGGCACTAATATTGGTGAAGGGTTTACTCACATGTTTTTATGGCAAAATAGAATTGCCTAAAAATTGTTAGGAAAAATGTTTGTAATAAGATATTCTCTTTTTACATTTGATTTTAATTAAATTGTAAAAATTATCATTATAATATTAATTATATTTCTAATGAATTAAATGTTTTTCAAAACTCAACTCCAATAAAGAAAACACTTTTTGATTTGTGGTAAGAATCTTTCAAACGTTGGGCCTGGAGTATGCCCTAAAACTGCTTCTGCTTGGCTAAGAGCTCGTCTTCTTCGGATGTAAGGAAACAGGTTAATGGCCCAAGACCCAGAGGCATCTGGCAAGAGCGAAAGCCTGCCCCCTTACGGACTACCAGCGGGTTATTCCAGGTGGCATGGTTTTTCCTTGAATGACAGTGATGTGTCAAACTAACATTCGCAGTTAGCAGCTAGAGATGGCTATCCTCACTGTTAATTTAACAAAACTAATTTATGATAGGTTTTCCCACCTTTTGGAAGAAAAAAGAAAAAAAAAAAAGAAAAAGAAAAAAGAAAAAAAAAAGAATCTTTCAAATGTATTTAATTTGGATTTAAAAAATGGGTTACCAGCCATAATTTTTTGGTTGAATACTAATTTTTTTTTTTTTTGCTTTTTGTTTTTGGGTAGATTTCTAAATGATACCCATCAATGTTTTCTATCCATAATTGTAAAGAATACTAGTTTCTTTGCTTATGAGTAGAAATCTGTTCTACTTACCTTTGAAGTGACAAATTATTTGTTAATAGTGTAAAAATTAGGTGAATACCATACTAAGAGTTTATACAAAAGCTCCATGCATTTTCCGGTCCATTAGATGATGTAGAATTATAAAAGAACCATCATTTGAATAATTTTCACATCTTATATTGTAGGTGACAAGAAGATCTCATTTCTCATTTTTTTAGAAAAGTGTGCATGTGGCACCATCACTTGTTTGATATATATATATATATATATAATATTATATAGAAAAATTTATAGAAACTTTCATCATCCAATATTTTGATTGTATATTACCAACTTAATGTAAACACGCTAAAAAAACCTAAATCTAATACAATGATTATTATTTCAAACCAAAGTACAACTTTTTCAATTCAACAATTCAGATTTAACAATATTATTGGCCTCTCTTTACACCTTTTGGAACCATTGCTAATAAGTAAAAATCTTTAAAAATGATTTGAAAATTAACAAAAGAGAATATGGTGTTTTATCTGAAACTAATAAAAATTTTAAGATTTTAGTCTTTAATAATTTTTTTTTTTTTTCTTAAATGTAAACTTAAATGGCTCTAGAAGAGGTGTTTATCACCCTTCCTGACTTTGAATCCCGCTTCTACCTGTGACGAAAAAAGCCTCACTTCTCTACGTGTGTTACCGGCTTTAGAAAGAGTGGAATAATTTATACTAAGTGATAATTTATAGAAGTGGAATTTAAATCTTACTTTTAACTCTTTACACTACTTGATCAGATTCTTAATGAAATGATATTTTAAGGTCTACGAGACTAGAAATAGTCTATGAGACCATTAGTTTCCTGTTTTTCGTTCTTTGCAATTTAGTGCTTTTCTTATTCAAATTGATGATGAGTTGACCCAACCTTCCAACAATCCCCTCGCTAAAAAGACAATGCCAAGAAAGTGATGCTAACATGTTCTCATAACTTTCTCTGATGTCTTTGAATGCATCACATTCCAAAATGAAATGTTTTTCCGATTTCACAGCCCCAGACGTGCAAAATGTACACACTCGTTCTTCCCAAGCTTCTTTAAGCCTTTTCCACCATCTTGTTTCACACCGAAGTTGATGTGAGTTGGTCCTCAATTGAGCAATAAGAACCTATGCCCTCCACGAAATGCTAGCTCCAATGAACTCTTTTTGTTGTAAATCACACGTAGGGTTGAATTCCTCCATGTGATATTTCTTCTTTCTACCCAACTCTTTTCCCCATACCTTTTTACGAAACTTTTCCATAACAAAATCCTTTAGCTCCTTGCTATTTGTGGGATAGGCATTGAGGTAGATATTCCATTTTTGCATCCATGTGTAGTTTTGTTTCATCCATGTTTTCTTTCTTTCATTGATGCCTTCATTGAAGATAACATTAGGCCATCTGCCTACTCTTATTTTTTCAATTCTTTTTAGGTATCTTATGAGCTGCACCATAGCAATTGCTTCAATGGAAGTTGCTCCTGTTTCACTCAACATTATCTCATAAGGTACCAAACTTTTTATTTTGAACTTGCTCATGATCAAGCGTTTTTGGATTTTTCTCACTTTGTTTCCATTTTGAGACAAGAATGCTGCTAGGCCACAATTCACACCCATATAGCATCACTGGACAAACTAGGAGTCCAAAAATCACTTTAATCGTTTTCCATCCCATAACTCTGCCTCTCTACATCTATTTTGAAGAGCATATAATGCTTTCCACCCTCCTAAAATTCTCTTCTTTCTGCAGTCCTCCCAATTGAGTTGGTTGTTGAAATCAATCCCAAGGTACTTGTACTCATTTACTTCTTCAAGAATGTTGTCTTCAAAGAAGAAAGTATGTTGGCTCTGCTTCCTTTTATTAGAAAAAATCATTATTTTGGTCTTGCTAGTATAGAGTTGCATCCCCACTGCTCTACATAAATGCTCAAGGGCATATAAGTGCATTTGCAATCCATGGGCTAATTTAGAAATCAATACAATATCATCATCATATAAAAGAAGCTTTACCACAAACTCCCCCAACTGAACACCATCTCCACCTTGCAGATTTAGTCACTCTTCCAATTTATCAATATATAGACCAAAAAGAGTGAGGGATAGAGGGCAACCTTGCTTGACTCCAATGTCACTTCTAAAGCTTTCTGAAATACTTACTGAGGTTCTAATTTTGACTTTCATTTTTTCATAAATTATATGGTTAGCGACTCTATAATGCAACAATTATTTCAAGTTCTTCCATTCTATGCCACAACTTATCCCTAGGGACTATGTCAAATACTTTTTTGAAGTCAACAAAGGAGCAAAATACTTCTTCTTTGTCCTCCCAAACCTTTTCAACAATGTGTCTCAACGTGATGCCATGATCCACTGTAGAATGTTTCGGCGTAAAACCCGCTTGTCCTCTTGCCCTCTTTTCTTTTACTTCTGCCCACTTGCTAATTATGTCTTCTACCATGCTTCCGAAAAGCTTTGCAAATAAAGAATTGATCATAATTGTTCTATAGTTGGATGGATTATTAATGTCTCCACTTTTAAAAAGGGGTATTGCTAGGCTAGTTGTCGAGTCTCTTGGCAATCTTCGTTGAATAATGTTGTTGAATATTTTCATGATGTGCAGTGCAAGACCGTTCATTCCCAATTTTAGATACTCTGCTTGAAGTTCAACCAAGTCCTTTGCCTTCCCTATTTTCAATTTCTTAATTCCATTCTCCACCTTTTGTAATGTGAAGAGCTTTGAATTTGTGTTGATCCTAGGAGGGACTCCACCTCAATTCTTTCTCATAGAGTTGCCTTGCATATTTAAACCATTGATTAGTTGAAAAATAAGCGTGCGAGAGTCAAAAAAACTATAAAGGCCCGCTGAGGGCCTGCTAGAGTAAGCCGGATGTTTGGCTGGCCAAATCAACCATCAATGCCATTGACTAAATGTTGTATTGTTGAGTTGTTCGTCTACGTGGACTCGCGCAATCGCCAAGATCGATTTAGAAATACGAGAACCTCGCACATTGACAAACATGACGACAATGACAGTTCCCGTTTTCCAAAGGCCAAGCAATGGCGAGCACTATTTCCACCTCTATAGAAACATTAATGCACCCTTAAGAGACTCTAAGGACAATGTTAGGAAACAGGTTCTGACATCGGCTTTGGCTATCAACCTGTGTGCATCATTTCTCCGGCTAACAAATTCCGATTCTGCGTTCATCAACCATGGCTTATGTCGATGCCACATGATCCACCATACACATATGTCGATACCACATGATCGCATAAAATTCAAATTTGAAATCGCATGCCATGCGTTTGGAGGTTATGGCATACATGAGGTTGTGCGCGAGCGAATAAAATTCAAATTTGAAATCACTATGAAAAACCAACATATATATCAGCAACCTATTGTAATTCATTCTGTAATTTACAGTTTCAGTATCTAGTCCGAAATACTTTCACTTTTAGAAATTTTTGAATTGCAATGGTGATCCCCTTGCTTCTGCTGCTTGTGTCAGTTTTGGGGAATGGAGATGATTACATGCCAGAGCTAGCACTGGATAGCAGAGAGCAAGAAGCTGTCTACAAGGTTTTGGAACCCATCAATTTTGATATCGACTGGAGAGGATTGTTTCCTGATAATCTTTGCACTGGCGGACTGCACCGCGTCATCTGCGATTTGGATGCCCATGACAGTAAGCGACACATCGTGGAATTGAACCTGGGTTGGGTATTCGACACCACAAACAATCCCGCCAGTGGGAGAAATGCATCATTTATCCCTTACCTGGTTTCGATACTGCGCCTGCGCAAGCTCTTTTTCTACAGGTGCTTTATGCACAAGATCTTGACAATTCCCGCCTTCGTCTGGGTTCAATGCATTCGTTGCTCACTGGGCTCTGGCGTGATTGGTCTGAAAGATTCCTTTTGTTCTCTCAGGCCAACCAGATTCTAAAGTTGTTAATATTTGAGATTTTCAATTATTCATGTCGGGATCGTTCTTAATATTTGAAATATTATTCAATTATTCATGATCGAATCGCTCTTAAAGCTAGGGTGCAGGTGGGCGCGAGTTTATTTATAGTATTTTATTTCTCCCATTGAAGCCAAGCCGCTTTGAGAAAGCATTTATCATGTAGGGAACTTTTGTCATGTTGTTGCTTTATATAATTTACTGACATCTCAGAGAAATCTCTCCACAACTTTGTTCAAGCATGTTTATTTTGGCATTATAAGATTCATATACAAATTTTGTGGACAGTCATTAGCTATATAGTTTACGTTTGAGCATTATATTATATAAGTTTGAATAGGTATTATCAAGTTCCGTCTCTCTATATTTTTTAAATTTAAAGCATTAAAAGTGTATCGGAGAACATGGTGGTGTGGTTTATTTTTTAGATACAGCTAGCATAAGGAAGCATTAAAGAATATATGTTATATTAAATATACAGTGCATAAATTAAACTTTTATATAACTTGGATCAGAAATCTCATCATTAAATGAGCATTTATGATGGCCTGTCTTCTACTTGATTCTAAATCATTCCTTCTATAGGGAAGTCCAAGCAACCAATAAATCCCATGCTATCGGGCCTTAAATGAACGACGGCTGTATATGCCCACCGTTCGATTTTGCTAAGGCCGAAATCAAACGGTGGACATATACAACCGCCGTTCATTTAAGGCCCGATAGCATGGGAAATATGGCTCGTCGTGAAGTCCATAAAGCATTAAAGTCACGCATTCTATAGTGATGTCCATAAAGCATTAAATGAGCATTTTGTACTCGATTCTAAATCGTTCCTTTACGTTATCTTCAGCTTTTTAAATTGATATTGAAATTTCATTGGACCGGATAGGAATTGCAAATTTAAGTTATTATTTTTTAATTTTTAAATGGATTTAATATGTATTAAAATGGTACAGTTGATTTGTTATTTTTGTGTATTTTTATTAATTTTAAAGTTTGATTAACTTTTATTTGAATTATGTATTTGAGTTGTTGAGTTGATATTGAATTTATTTATGCATTGAAAAATATAATTTAAATAAGAAAAGATTATCATTTCGCTCACAATTACACCATTCTATTTTAGTGAAAAACAAAATTATAAAATATTCAAATTATGTCTATTCTTGAACATTATAGTCATATTTTGATGTTTTTGTGTGAATGTGATATTTATTTTAATTTTGTCGATTAGGTTTCACTCTCTTTGTTGATGAATGTCAGAACCTTGGCTTCTCTAGTCTATCATAGGAGAAATGTCATTATTTGGAGAAGCAAGTGTTGACTTCATGTTCCACTACTGGGGATAGTGTCTTATCAGTGTAATCATATGCTTGGAACTTTAACTTTATACTAAGAAGCTCTCATAACCAGCATGCCTTCATGCATACGTCTTAGATGTAGTAAGACTATTCTTTATATATTTGTTATGTATGTTGTTTCATTTACAATAATGCTAATGAAGTAATTTTTTTTCTTTAGTATGTATCTTGTTGAATGTGTGCTGTTTATGTTATCACAATCGTTGAGACCACTAATTTGGCAAGCGGTCATATTATGATTGGGCCTCCTACTCCAAATGATGTGGGGTTTAATTGGGACTTCACATCAAGGAGACCCCCTATGTCTATTTTCAACTTCCCAAACCTCAACAAACTAGGTGCACATTCGTCGTGGGCCTTGATTCAAGGACCATTTTTAACTCTCATTAATCCATAGCCGAAAACATGTTGTAATTACCTACCACATGGCGCTTTGGTCCTACGTATATGATTAACATAAGAGATAAATAATAGACATGAATTATGGGGGGCCTCCCCTTGTGACATCAATCAAGGGGGGTGGGCCAATACTCATAGTTTTGTCTTGAGGTTCCACGAGGTTTATTATACTACAAAAATTAGTTGGAAGCGAAGCAATGACTCCCATTGATTGCAAGGGGTGATCCTTGATGTTAGCAATGAGGGGGGGTCCATAATAATGGTTATTCTCCCTTTTGAAACTTGATCTCTAATGACAAAATCATTATAAACTAATAGTAACTTGTTCAACACTAGTGATTAATTTCATGCACCATAATGGGGATGACATGGTTGAATGTACCGAACTCAATGAACTTCAAATATGCTCTTGATGAGAGTTGTTCTCTATGGATCATTGTTGTTTCCTATGCATTTGAGCTTACGTTGATTCATTTGGCCTCCCATCGGTTTGAGCCAAAGATAGGTCAATCCTCAAATTTATTATGAATCCCATATTTCTCGGGATGAACCTTGAAATACATGGGCTTAATGCTCGCCAAGCTTTACTCAAATTTCGATTTGGTCCTTTGAACCCTTAACTGATATCTAGCCTCATCGCATAGTTCTTTTCCCTCTCATCTAAATTTAGGAGTGTGCACACACAAAGACACTCCCCCACCTTACAAAGGGAATAACTTCATGTATGCTCCATGCCATAACCTCCAAACGCATGGCGTACTGTCAATGCAATTACTGGGATCTATCATGCGCATGGTGGATCATCTGGTATTGACATAATCATGTGTATGGTGGATCATGTGGCATCGACATAAGCCATGGTTGATGAACGCGGAATCGGAATTTGTTAGCCGGAGAAATGATGTACACGGGTTGACAGCCAAAGCCGATGTCAGAACCCGTTTCCCTTAGAGTCTCTTAAGGGTGCATTAATGTTTCTATAGAGGTGGAAATAGCGCTCGCCCCAAGCAATATCCTCAAAACCACTATTTCTGTAGTGCATTTCACAAAACGTACGGAAAACCGTAACTGTTTTGAAATTGAATAGAAATCTCCGTGTATAAATATATATTATATTAAAATAAATATTAAATATTATTTATATTAGAAATATATTGCCATGAAAAAATTTATTTAAAATTTTTATATTATATTATTTCTATTTTTTTTGCCTCAACAAAGTATTTATTTCATATTTAAGTATTTTACGCTTAAAATATATATTATTTTTTATCAATTTATGTGAAAATGATAAAAATTATATGATTTAATCTGAAAATTTTACCTAAGTAAATATTCATAATTTTTTATAATATAATTTATTTTATTATATTCTCATAAAATAAATAATAAAAATAAAAAATTTAACACGATTTTAGTCTTTAGTAAGATTTTTTTTTCTTAAATGGGTCTGGAAAAGGTGTTATCACCCTCCCACTTCTACCTGTGACGAAAAAAGCCTCACTTCTCTACGTGTGTTACCGGCTTTAGAAAGAGAGGAATAATTTATACTAAATGCCTCCTCAACGACGGAGACAGGTGACGGCGCCAAGTTCTTTAAAGATGACGCTTGGCACATGCGATACGTGACACATACATATAAGCGCTAGATAGACAGAATATGGCGATTCCTATTTCCAACTCTACTACAATATAAATGCAGTCTGACATGCTAGGGGAATAAGAGTTGCCTTGCATTTATAATTTTCTCAAAGTTGACTTTGGCATGATAGCACCAAGGCAACCCCTATTCCCCTTACATGTCAGAAGCATTTATATTTCAATAGTGTTGGAAATAGGAATTGCCGACAAAATATGCTACTCTCCCCTTGAAGGCAGCGTAACTGTACATTTTGCCTTTTCCAGACATCTTTCTCGTCAATTTTGTGGGAAATTGGTTGAAAATTTCTTAAAATCCTGAATGATTAAGTTTCAACAATGTAATTCACATGGATTGAATGATATCCACAGTGATTGAATGTTTGTAGGTTTTTAACCAAAAATCTATTTTAAACCATTAAATTTTACAACCAAAAATTGTATCAGCTATAGTGACAAAAACTTTTAATGGTTAGATTATTGACGTCTTCAGCCTAATTAAAATAGAAAATATTATTATAAAGATCAAAGATGTAAACTAGAAAATATTATTATAAAAATTTAAGATATAAACTAGATAATGAAAAGGTGCACCGTAGAGTTGAAGATCCAAAACCAATCTAACTATATTGAAGGTTGACATTGCTCAAATCAAATGCAATTCCCAAATAATTTTAACAACTCAAAAAACTCCGAATCACCCCTTCTTAATCACACGATAAATCCACACATCATGGGTCACAGGACAAATCCACACATCATTGACATAGTCCAGAAAAACAAAACATAAAGGGTAAATATTTGATAATTCAAATTAACATAACTGTCACAAATGTGACAATGCCATAATAAACATACATCTATGTTACCCCGAGAGAACTGTAGTGTTGTTCCTGTAAACTTAATCTGAATAGATTGTAACTTAATACCAATCTCTTGCCCATGGATCTGTAAATTTAATCTGAATCTATTGTAAACTTGTTTTTTTTTTGGACAATAATAATACCACTATCTTGAGTTTTACCGCTCCGTTGTTATCTTTTTCATTATTTTAATTTGGGCTAAGCATCCGAGCGTAGATGAAGGGAGACGTCAGAGGCTGTAAGCCAATCAAAGGTCAGCCAGCAGTCACGGAATTGTCCTTGAAGATCCCAGAAGGTTTCCAAGTCGACTTTCTTTCTCCGTAGCAATGGGCTTGTCTGTTTTTGTTTACACAAACCCTAGCCGTCGAGCAGAAGTCCGTGCGCGGAGCTAACCCTAGGCATCTTCTTCTTTGTTGGTCCGCTCGAAGCTTTCACAGGAAACTATTTTCCTGAACTACAAGTCCACCACACTCTTACCTTCATCTAGGCGACTCAGGGTGAGAATCTTAGCTAAAGGTTCTATGGATTTTCTTCCATCCACTCTATCTGTCTTGGTTCAAACCCAAAGTCTTGAGTTTTTCGTTGAGTGAGAGCGAGATACCGATGTTCATTGGATAGGTAAGGTCAACCTTCTAATGAACACCTGTAACTAGGAAAGGATGGCACATTGTTTTTGCAGCGACTTTCGAATCTAAGAGAGGGATCAAATATTGGCAATTGCAGGCAGGAGGCAGCAAAAGCCCATCGCAGTGTTATGCTCCCCTCGGGTGAAACACTGATATGCTGAGTTGGAGAAAACAATTCAAAGGCATCAGCCCCACTAGATGTATTTGTCTGACTTACACAACCAGACATGTAGATTTGTGAGATTGGTAAAAAGAGATAAATACTTCCATGAGTGCAAGAATATGAGAATTACCCTTCCAGTTAACTCTATCAAACAGCTTATTAAAGGATTGCAACCCATATCTAGGCATTGTAGCTAATGTATTGCCCCTATCCAACCTCACAGTTCAAGTGAATGGCAACTGAATACCCCTCCCACTGAAAAAGAACAAAGAACAGAAGAAACAATAAAGTAAAAGAAAACGGGAAAGAAAAACCCACGCATGAAAATCTAAATATAAAAATAACCACAAACAAATTTTTTATCCAAAATTACTCTTCTTCAAAATATATCGCATATCCAAGCATTACATTGCTTTATTCCAACCCTACTAATTCTTAAATAGCTATGGTATATCTGGGCATTACATAGTTTTATTCCAAACCTACTCTTTAATAATAGAAAAACCTGTGCCATATGCTAGTTTGTGCAATGGAATTCCTACGCAACCTGTGCCATATGGAATTCCTACGCATCATCACTTAACTCAGATATTCGTGATTCTCTCGCCAATCAAGCACGATGGATGCTGTCAACAATTCACCGATGGCGTGTAGAATTTCAACACGTTCTCGACGACCTTCTGCAAGAGTTCCCTGTATGTTCATATTTAGAGCGTAAGATAACTATTGAGAATCCTACACACTACAAGCTATAACGGATTTACACAGATTAGGATACTCACTCATTCGATGCCTCCCGCTCCAAGCCGCTTATATTTGCAACACGAGACAGAGCGTCTCTCCAACTCTGAATTCTTTTCTTGTCGTATTTCTGTGTCTGTTCGTGTGCGCCAAGGGCTTTATCGTACGCTCCACTTTTATCTTCGCCGGTGCACACGAGTTCAGGTTTTAAATCGTAAAATACAGGAATGATGATAGCCCCCGACTTTACGATAAGGACGAGTTCATCGAGGCAAAAAGCCGATTCTGCATAATTTCGAGACAGGATGACTACATGAACCGAAGCGACACCGATAGCGGCTTCTATTTGATCATAAATGTTGCGTCCAACCACCATTTCGGTCTGGTCAAGAAAGACTCTCAATCCCCGGGATTGAAGACTACGGTAGAGAGGGAGGGCCAAAGTGTGTTTAAGGTCTGGGACTCTATAATTTATGAACACGTCATAATGGGTATAAGAAGTGGACGCAGAGCCGCCCGCCGAGGACGCAGAAGGACGACGGATAGTCGTATCCTTTGCCAATAGAATCTCGATGAATGCATGGATTGTAAGAAATGCTGTTAATATTAAGATGGTGCAGATGCAGGAAGACATATCGATGCAAGAAAATATATGATGAAGGGCGGTTGTGAATTCTAACTTTGCGATCTCCATGAATGGATGCATCGACACCAATAATAACAATATCGAAATGATGCGCAGGCGGGCAAGCAGATCCATGGAAGGTCCTTTGAAGCGCTGCGTAAACTGTAAGCAAGCCAGCGTGTGCTCTGAAATAAAAATGCGCTCGTTTTGATATTGTGCTTCTCTGGTCTGATAGATTTGATGTCCAGCCCTCGCACTCAACCGTTGCTGGCAACCGCATGTTGGTACAAGTCACTTTCAAGAAGTCGTATGTTCTATCATCTGCTATTCAGGTCTAAAATTTAGATTGCACTCCCAAAAGTCACTTTCAACGAGTCCTGGCTGTATCTTCTATCTCCAGTTAAAAACTTTAGACTGATGGTAACAGGTGGCAAAGTCTGTGATGGTTGTGCATTCAGTGTTGTTATATAGAAATTTAGATATTCGTGTCTACTAAAATTCAGACTGTATGGCAAAACTCACCTTCAATAAGTCATGGTTGCATCGTTCTGTCTTCTATTATTCAGGTCTATGATATCTAGACCGATGATAACATGCTGCACAGTGCGTGATGATTGTCGTATTCTGTTATTCAGGTCCACAGAAATTTAGGACAACCAATATTTCCTATGCTATACGTCCTTTAATATACTTTAAGGACAGTCTTGAGGACGGGCTCTTATTTG
Organism: Pinus taeda; assembly: GCA_000404065.3. NCBI lineage: Eukaryota > Viridiplantae > Streptophyta > Pinopsida > Pinales > Pinaceae > Pinus > Pinus taeda. Next base: position 33,235 of record APFE030343142.1, read on the forward strand.
CTTTCACCTTAAAACCGGTGTACATAATTTCTCCAGCAAACACACTTTCTGGTTAACGGTTGCGGAAATGGGTTGACCCATCATCCATGGCTTATGCGAATGACAGATGATCCCATGAGCATGATGGCTAATAAATAATGTTTGTAGTGATACAATACTTAATATAGTATAGCAACATTAATCTTGAATATTCATTTGAAGTGAATTTAAATTTGAATTTGGAAGGGCGCTATTTTATTTATTTCAATATGTGGTGTTTTTAATTAATTAAGTTTTTATTGCAGTAGGACATTTTTGGGGGTTTTTCATGGATCTGGTTATGGATGTTGAATGTGTGTTGTTGGATTAATTCATCACTTTAATTTGTTGACTCTTTTGCATTTTAGTTTGTGATTTCATTTCGCTCGTTTGTTACTTTCAAGCTGCGTACTATTACAAGGTTCCAATGTACGCGCGATTCCTCAGTGAAACCATCCACTCTTGGGACTCCTCCAAATGGTGTGAGGTCTAATTGAAACTTCATACGACGGATATCCCTTGAATGTTAATGGGTCTAACACAGCGAACATAATGTTAATGTTAAAAATTTAAGTAAAAATATGAAAATGAAAAAAAAAAAGAAAATGACATATTTACTTTAAGAATTTAATATTACCATTTTCTGCATGTGATTTACGCTGAAATTTTTTTCTTATAAATATTACCATTAATTGAACATCAATCATAGGGCCATAGGCTTGAATATTAGATTTCCCAACTCAAAAATTCTTTTTTTTTTTAATAAATTGCATTTGAAACATTTTCGGTCACATTTAAAGAACTAGTTGGTTTGGTACTAAACATGCCATTTCCAATTCTAGACCTCAAATTGGATCGATTTAATCTCCAAACTGGTTGAATCAGCTGGTTCCACTAGTTTCAGTCTGGTTGTGATAACACTGCTTTCTTTTTTCTATTTGCTAAGTTGTGTGAACCTTAAAATGATTTCACTCTTAACCTTTGGCTTGATATACTACAACCCAGGAGCATCTAAGTTGTCAAAATCACCCAAGAATCGCACTTGTCCTGGGCCACACCAACCTTTAATATGGCTTGATTTTTACCCATGGAGTTTTGAACCAATGACCTTCACATCACGAATTGTCTTAACACTACACCCCATCAGTGTCTATTGTACTCCTCGTGGGTCGATAACATTACATTCAACTATGTCATTATTATTCAAATAGTATAGCTAAAAAAACCTTAAAATCAACATCTAGATCAAAGAGTCATTCTACAAAGAACATTTTTTTTCCAAACGCTAAAAATATAGCTCTTTTGAGATCTTATCCTAAGACAACGTGATCCATTATCAATGGGGCACTAAAATTGCAATATTTTTTTAACAATGACTTATAAAATCATTATTAGGTTAAACAAAAATAGAAAAAAATAGCCTCAAGGGTTAGCTTAGTTTGGTCAAGTTCCTATTGCTAAGTATCTAACCATTTGAGAGGTCACGGGGTCAAATCTCCTCTAGGCCCTTGGTGTCCACAATTTAAAAAAACAATGAACTAATATATATATATTATAAACATCAAAATATTAAAAAAATAAAATAGAGGTCACCGGGTCAAATATCCTCTAGGCCCTTGGGGTCCACAATTTAAAAAAACAATGAACTAATATAATATATATATATATATAATATATATATATATATATATATATATAAACATCAAAAATTAAAAAATAAAAAATAAGATACGTATTAAAATGTTTATGGGCATAAAGAAGATGGTGAAGGGTGGCTCGCCCAAGTGATTGAACACTTTAGAGATACCACTAGGTCGTGTTTGCTCAAACCACTGGTGAAGTCAATTATCTCAAGATTCACATAACCTAGCAAATTATATATATATATATATTACAATTATACACTGAATTAAAATAATATAAAATGAAATAATAATATAATAATAGAAAGAAAGAAAATGAAATATGTGATATAAAGTGGAGGAAATGTCGACCTCATATATTACAATTAAGTGGTGTTGTTTTATTTTATTTTCATTTTAAAATGTCAATTTTTTTAATTATATATATATATATATATTACATGGAGAAATTAACAACTAGGCCAAGCTTGTACTCGCTTAACATGCGGCCAATTTGGATTGTTACCCTATACTTTTAGGTGAACTCATGTGCTCTTCAATGCACAACCCATTGGACTACTTAAAAGGATTTGAACTTCAAACCATATTTAAACTTCAAACCTCATACTTTACAAAAACTTCATATCACGACCATCACCAATAAAACTACCCCTTAGAGTTTATCATTTTTTAAATATATCAATAACTTTTAAAAATTATTTTTATTTTCTTTATTTTTATATTTATTAGTTTTTTTTGGTTCCTCTATTAGTTTATTTTTTAAAGTTATTTTTAGTTTTTTTTTGGGTAAAATTTATTTATTTATCAACTATTTTGTATTATAATTTTTTTTTTAAATAATTTGTTTTCTTATATTTCTCTTATGTTAAAATTAGTGGTTTTAGAATAAAAGGGTGATTTTATTATTTACTTGTAAATTAATTAATTAATGCAAATTAATTATAAAAAATAAAAATAGTAATTAATTAATAATTAAATAAAATTATATCAGGTCAATTTTGGATTTATAGTTGACCTTATGGTTTGTATTTTTGAAGGCACCAATAGTCAAGGTTATATGGTCCAATAATTCGTAAATTTAACACCAAAAAAATTTTGAACAAAATTGAAAATCACTTTAAAACAAACATTTAAAAAAAGAAAGAAAGAAGGTAGACAAACTTTAAGTGTGGATTTTTAAGTTTTCTGTAATCATGATATTTGGTCTTTATTGCAATGATTAAAAAATGTTTGAATTTCAATCTTGAAAGGAAAAAGAAGTGATGTTGCATCACCACTTTTGCATTTTAGTGTAGTTTTTCATGTCTTTTGTAACATGATATTTGGTTTTTAATGCTATGGTTGAAAAACTTGAATTGAAAAAAAAGTGATGTTGCATCACCACTTTTCAAAATCAACATGAAAATCATAAATTGTTGCGACCTGCAAAAATAAAACTCAATAAAATTCTTGCTAAATTGATAATATTCTTTAAAATATGAAATTATACCCTTGATCACACATTTGACAAACATTTTAGAAAACTATATTTCAACCCTTTAACATAGAAAACATTTTATATTTTAGTTTTTCATGATGCTTTTAAAATATTAATATTAATACATATTATTAGAGATTTAAATAGTTTAAAAATATATACTTCATGTTTTTATTAGGAAAAACTCAAAATATAAGAGAGCAAATCAGAAGATAATAAATGTATTTTGATAAATGTGTAACACAATTTGGAGCGGGGAAAGACACTTTTATCATAATATGCAGTGGAAAATTGTGACTCTCGAGAAAAAAAACCTATTATAAGCATCAAAATGATTCCTCTTTCATGATAGTAAGAGGATTCATTAAAATTCTAGGCAACTCTATCATATACAATATAAGGATTCATCTCTCATGGCATTAAGGACAATTGGTGTTTAAATATCACAAATACCATTTAATACAATGGTATGAAAATCGATTGATTTATTATTTTCTAAGAAAATTGAAAATGTAATTAATAATATAAATTTCTAAACATTATTTTTAATTGATCAGATTTTTTAATTTTCAATCATCTTATTTGAAATTGCAATTTCTTTCAAGTGGCTAGGCACGAGTATTGCACCAGACAAAGTCGCGAAACACTGGAGACTTTTGCAGGCCTATTACCGAATTCAATTGCACCTAAGAATTCTAAGAACTTTTAGTTTTGTTCATGTGCGTAGAGATGCCAACAGAGTAGCGGACTTGCTAGCCAATGAAGGGGTAAGATGCACAAGAGACAATAGGTGTTTCTTGTGGGAGTCGGTCCCCGCAGGTCAACTGCATGAGGGCTATTACACTCTGGCCATCACAGACAAGGAGCATTATCAGCACAGAAAATGAATCTGCTAGTTAACCTTTAATCAATGGATGACATGGGTTCGATAGAGAGACAACCTTAGATTTGGCATTTTAGGGTCTTGCAGTGGGATACCATAGATCACCTTCTCATTGGTTCTACAGGGAGCTCGGTTAGTGAGCGGGCAGCTAGGAAAATTGTGATAATCCGTTCTAATTGGTGGCTCAATCGAATGGATGGTAGCAGGTTTAGAGTTTCTGTGGTTTCCGAATTTCGGGCATCAAAGTGGTTTCCGGGTTATTGGGCATCCTTAAAACCCGAAGTGGTTTCTCAGAAATGAATCCTATGCCACTTAGCGTTCAACATGTGGCTCTTGGAGGAGAGAGAATACCGCCCTCATCGGGCGGGTTTTCCTCCTGCTTCTTCTTCACCCAATATTTCCCTCAGCCATTGGATCATGTAGCTGTTGATCAACGACTGTGGTTCGATGAGCAAGTTAATGGGTCTGGGTGATGCCCAGTGGACCTGAAATCTTTTTGATAAGGTCTCTTTTCCCCTCTTTGGGTCCGCTTTTAGTTTTTTCGAGTTCTTGTTTTCGCTTTGTTTTGCCCCTCGACCACTTGACCTCGAATCATGGTTCAGGCGGTGGAGGCTGTGTGTTTTGTTTTTCTTGGTCCCTAGGCCTGATTCTCGAAAAGTTGACTCTTTTCCCTAAGCTGGAAGAAATTGCTAATTTTTTCAGCCTGCTTCCTCTTTTGGGCGCGTTGTATTTTATGTAATATATTTTTAGTGACAAGATAATAGAAAGACCGACTCTTGCTTTAGCAAAAAAAGAAATTGCAATTTTTTTTTTTTTTTTTAATATCATGTTATAAAACTATTAAAATCTCGATTTTTTAAAATTGATATTAAAAGATTTAAAATTCATTCCAAAAGTTTCGCTATTTTACACAATAAAAAAATAACTAAAAAATATTCTTAAACAAAATAACTCATATTTAAATATTATTTTTCAAAAACTAGTTGTTAATAATATTTGCTTTTAATATATTAATAAATTGATATTATAATTTAAATATTATTGTTCAGATATAGCAGTTACTTGAAATTATGTATCTGGTCCTGAGGATGAACCACACTTGTTGGTTCAAAACGCGTCACCAAAAAATTCTCTTATATGATTTCTACCAAAAGGCTTTGCTTAATTCATTATGGATCACAGAAGCCTGAATACAGAAATTACTACCCTATACGGAAGGGCCATTGCTATTAAAGTTCATCACTTTCAACGGTCTCACATAAGGGTTTCCAAGTTGAAGACAGATCTGGATTTTCTTAAACAATGTAGAGACTATTCCCTTGTTCCTTTGTTTGCTCATATTAAGCACCCCCTTAATAATTCTACTTACTTTCGTATTTTTCTTAATGCTAGCATGGGATTGGTTCAATTGGAGATTGGCAGGGTGAGGAAGGTTTTGGATTTCATTTCTTGTGATTTGTTGTCTCTCCATTTGGAACTTTCAAATGAGATCTCTGCTCCCCTTTGGTCAAGGATTGAGGCATGCTCGACACTAAAATCTACTCGTCTGGAAGAAATGTGGAAAGTAAAGCATTCCAAGAAGTTCAGTAAGCTCTCAGAGAAATTGATCTCACAGCCTAATGAGTCTAGTTGCTTTCGTCGACCTTCCAGAAGTAGAATTAATTCTAATCAAATATATGCTCTTCGATCTTAGGTTGACAGTGTTTCTCACCCTTTCGCCATTGATGGTGAAGTTAGAACGGTCTCAGGTTTCGGCTATAATAACTCTGCAAATTCACCGAGTCGGATTCCCTTAGGTTCCTTGTCCGTTAATTCTTCTTTGGTCTTTGTTGGTTTAGAAAATAGTGGAAGTGGTTCTATTAATAATAATATTCAATTGAATAATAATAATAATAATAATTGGTTTAATAGTAATAATAATAATAATATGACTGTATTTTCCCTTCAGATAGAATAATAATATTAGGAATAACAATAGTACTTTATGTTTGGATAATAATAATAATAATAATAAAATCTATATAAACAATTCAAATTTTTTTGTAAAATAAATATAAGACATCAAGAGGGTTTGATATGGTAAGTAGTTATTAGAATTTAATCTCATTTGCAAAATAATTTATAATTATTTTTAATTGCATATATACCAATTTTGCATAGAGCTTGAGAGCTTGAGAGCTTGATATCAAGTAGTTTAAGTATTTTATTTTAATAACAAGTTTAAATATGTTATTTTTTGGATTTTTTAAAATAATTATTATTAAAATCAAATTATGTAATTGTTAGGATTTGCAATTTTTTATTATTTAAATTGCATTCTTGAATATATAAATGAATTTAATTTTTTGTAAACACTCTAGCGTGTTGGGATTATGGAATCTCAATAATTAATGTTTATAATTTTACCCATTCTTCTCAATTTTAACTTGGTTTTGAATGAAATTGTCTAAAAATATGTGGATGGAAAAACAAAATTGAAAAGTAAAATGTTTAGCTGAGAATGAAATATGTTCCATTAAAAAATGTTGAATAGAAAATGATGCAACTAAAAAACATGCAATTGATAGTAAAACCAACTATAATAAGTTTAGTAGAAACCATTTATTCTATTGACAAACTGTTGAGAATTCAATAGGGCAGTGAATATGTTAATTCTCATAACTAGATAATTGTTTGTGTTAACTTTTTCTTATTAGCTTTGTTCATTATTATTCCAACGTGCAATACATCAAACAACTACCAAAATAGTAAGAACAATGACACAGTATATAGGCTGCGAGCCAAGGCCAAAACCCCTCCTCTTGAAGGGAAAACCCGTAAATCTCTTCTTATCTTTCAGATCTTTTAATTGACAAATACCATGACCTAGACTCAAACAAATACTCTTCAAAATCAAGTCTACCACGACCTCCTGCTGCAATATCTTCGACCTCCTAGTAGATCCAAAATTTTGTTGCCCATCAACTGTTGATGCTTCTCTATGAGACTTTGATCTCCCTCTAATAGCCTTCCTCTTGACTTTGCTTGACTTGAATTGAGTCCTAGGGCTAGTAACATGCCTTAAGATACATTCGCTTTCCTTTCCTTCTCTTCTGCTTCCAAATCAAACCCCAGAAGATCCAGCACATAAAACCCTAACTTCGATCTTTCTAGAAGAATAGATAAGGCCCATAAACACTTTGACTTCTTCGACTTCCTCTTCTTTGCATTTCCTTCTTGGCTTCTGCTTCTTCTTTTGCTTCTTCACATAAGAGATGAGTGAGTGAGTTATCCAAATGGAGGATGAGTTCTTCTTATATATATGCTTCCTCAAGGGTGGATGTGCCTCTTCATGTAGGCCAACTTGACATCTCATTAGGCCGACTTGATCTTGGAGGTATTTTGACACTTTAAAGACAAAATAACTGTTTCTTTACAATTTACAATGTCCCCATAGAGTCTTCAATATATGACAATGACTCTTATACCTAGGATAAACCCTAGAATCACTCAATGGGTGCTTGACCTATATAAAATAAAAGAACTTGAGCATGAAACCCATGCTCCAATAATAATAATAATTTCTTTTTCATTTTATCTTTACAAGAATACATTTCATACTTATGAAAATTGAACCTAGTTACACATTTTTCAACACTCCCTCTTAACTAGGGAGGTATTCATAAGAGGTACATGGTCATTCTCAATCTAAAGAGATCTCATAAGAAGAGTCGGATTGGTAACCAATTTGTCTAGCATAATATTAGCTAGCATTGTCACATAGCAAGGCCTTGAATAACAACTCTATCTCTCCACAAGATCATAGCACAATGTTGGCGAGACCAATGATGTATAGACACCATCATCATTGTCTCCCAAGGTACATATGCCACTTGGGTGTTCACAGAGTATGACCTCCCATTAGATTATTCTTATCTTGGGTAGCTAATCCTCAAAGAATATCAGTCCACGACTACTCTTGTCTTGAATGCGATACCACATTCTCAAAGAGTATCGAATGCCAAATGGTTACACAATCCTCCATTCTTTCTTCCCAAGTGAAGAAAATAATGTAGTGCCTATCTCTCCCTCTCAATTAGGGAGGTAAAATCCACCAAACCAAGCTTGTCCCTTAAGTATGCACGCTTCTTGTTCGGAAGTGATTTTGTCAATATGTCAGCTACTTGTTCATTGGTGGAGATATATCGTAGCTGCAACACACCATTTTGTACTAGCTCTTGAATATAGTGATAGTTGTTGTTGATGTGCTTTGTCTTTCCATGAAACATTGGATTCTCAGACAAACGATTACAATTTATTTTATTAAAAAGTATCACTGCATGGTTCATCGGTCCTTCAAACAAGTCGGATAACAACTTCCTTAACCATACTTCTTCTCTGCTTACTTCACATGCTGCAACATATTCAACCTCAGCACTACTCAAAGCAATAATGCCTTGCTTTCTGCTCATCCATGAGAGCATAGAGGATCCTAAACTGAGACATCCTCTTGTAGTGCTTCCTCCATCTTGTTCACTACCTCCCCAGTCGAAATGTGTATAACCAAGCAATTGAACATCATTCCTTCTATCATATTTCAGACATTAGTTGATGGTTTCTCACAAATATCTCAGAATATGCTTTGCTTCTGTCCAATGATCATACTTTGGCTCCACTTGGAATTTACTGAGTACATTTACTGCAAAACATATGTCTGGTCGAGTATTCACCAAGTACATCAATGAGGCAACAAGTTGCCTATACCTAGAATGATCCACATGGCTTGATTTAGAACTCCTCAGTCTCTTCAAGTTTATGATCATCAGAGCGGTCATAGGATTACAATCCATCATGTTGAACTTCTTTAGAATCTCGATCACATACTTTCCTTGACCCAAATAGATTTCATTCAGTCCTTGCCAGAATTCTAGTCCCAAATACTAATGCATCATCCAAAGATCCTTCATGTCAAATTTTGCTACCAATTGCTTCTTACATTCTTCAATTCGACCTTCTACACTTGTGAGGAGAAGATCATCTGCATACAGAAGAATAATTACAGTTTTATTATTTTCAACCTTAATATAAAGGTTCGAGCCAACATAAATTTTTGTGAATCCTATTCTTTGGAGGTATGCATCCATTGTAGCATACCATGCCCTTGGTGCTTGCTTGAGGCCATATAATGCTTTCTCAAATATGAAAACATATCTCTTTCTATATTTGACTTCAAATCCCAAGGGTTGTTCTATATGCACTTTTTCATCTATGGTTTCATTCAGAAACGCAGCCTTGACATCCATTTGGTGGATGTTCAATCCCATCGATGTTGCCAGAAAGACTAATGATCGAATTGTTGTATATCTTGTTGTTGGAGCAAATGTTCTTCATAGTAGATGCCTTCAAGTTGAGAGAAAACTCTAGCCAAAAATATTGCTTTATACTTATCTATACTTTCATCAGTTGCATGCTTGATCTTATAGATCCACTTGGAAGTAACCATAGGTTTGTCTTTAGGCCTAGGTACAATATCCCATACTCCATTCTTCATTATAGATTGATACTCTTCATTCATGGCATCCTTCCATTCTTGATGTTCTACAGCCTCTTCGAAGGTGGATGGTTCTTATTCTATTAATTTTGTCATGTATGTAGCATACCCAGAGTATTTCTTGGGTCTCTTACTTTCTCTAAATGATCCATGTGATACCCCATGACTTTTTGCATCAAGTAGCGTGGATTTCAACCAATTAGGTCTTTTCCTTGTTTCTAGAAGGACCACAGGTTGAACAGGTTCACTTGGCCCCCCTTCATCATGGTGTGATCCTTCTCCTTCCTTGTCAACTTCCTCCTCAAATATCGGAAGTTTTTCGTCATCAGAATCCATGGAAAGTTCTTTTGACTTCTTGAATGCTATACTCTCATCAAATATAACATCATGAATAACTTCAATGTGATGTCCATATTTCATATAGATTCTATACCCCTTTGATGAGTTACTATACCCAAAAAATATACCCATCATACCGAAAGGATCCAGCTTCTTTCTTTTGTCCTTTGGTATATGAATATACACAGAACACCCAAAGATTCAGAGATGATCTACAAATGGCTTCTTCCTAGTGAAAACTTCTTTCGGAGTCTTGTTATCTAGAGATCTATGAGGACATCGATTTTGAATGTAGACGGCTATCTTTGTTGCCTCTCCCCATAGAAACTTAGGTAGATCTTGATCGTGTAACATTGATTTTACACTTTCTTCAATGGATCTGTTCTTTCTTTCTGTGACTCCATTTTGTTCGGGATTGTATGGGACTATCAACTCCCTCTTAATACCAAACTCCTTAAAGAATGCTATAATCTCTTTGGATGTATATTCTCCTCTATTATCAAATCTCAATATCTTGATTCTTCTTTATGTAAGGTTCTCCGCTTCAGCCTTGAATTCTTGAAATTTTGTTAATACTTCATCCTTGGTTTTCATTAAGTAAATCTAGGTTTTTCTTAAATGATCATCTATGAATGTGACATAGTACAGATGGCCTCCAAGATATTTTGGAGTCATAGGGCCACACACATCATAATGAATGAGATCCAATATTTCTTTCAATTACGAAGCACTGCTTCCAAATGGTATTTTGGTATTTGTGACCAATGCACATCCCTTGCAGACACCTTCATGATCATCCTTCAAATTCGGTATTCCACCTACTATGGAACCTAAAGTTGGAAGTATTTTGAAATGTAGATGGCCAAACCTTCGATGCCAAATTTCACATGGTCTAATCTCAGTGTGAACTAGGGCTTGGTTTACAGGAGATATTAATCTGTAAATCCTTCCTTCTCGGATACCAATAACTTTTGCTTGATCTATGCTTGAGTCTTTTCCCCAAACAACTACTTTTACATCAATGAAGGATACTCTATCTCCTTTGTCTTCTAAACTTGAAATAGAAAGTAAACTTTTATGCAAACCTAGAACGAATAGAATGTTGTTGAGGTGGATGTTGCTTCCATCTTCAAGTTTTATGGAAGTTGATCCAATGCCCTTCACATGATAGCTCTTGTTGTCTCCAAGTTCCAAAAAATAAGCATATTTTCCTTTTGATAAGGTCTTCAATCGATGGGAGTGGCCAGTCATGTGCTTTGATGCACCACTATCAATTACCCAAATGTCTTCGTCTTGGAATGTACCAGAGAGAGACAAGAAGAGACCTTCATCCTTTTCTTTGAATGATACATTCTTTGTAGAGAATAAGAAACTCCATGCTTCCTTGATACCTTTCTTGAGATGGTTTGCAATTTTCTTGATGAATTTCTTCATTATTGAGGAGATCTTCATGATTCCCTTAGAGAACCAAAGCTCTGATAACATGTTGAGAACTCAATAGGGCAATGAATATGTTAATTCCCTTAACTAGATAATTTTTTGTGTTACCTTTTTCTTATTAGCTTTGTTCCTAATTATTCCAACATGCAATACATCAAACAACTACCAAAACAGCAAGCACAGTGACATAGTATATAGGCTGCAAGCTAGGGCCAAAACCGCTCCTCTTAAGGGAAAAACCCGTAAATCTCTTCTTATCTTTCAGATCTTTCAATTGACGAATACCATGACCTAGACTCAGACAAATACTCTTCAAGATAAAATCTACCATGACCTACTGTTGCAATATCTTCGACCTCCTAGTAGATCCGAAATTATGTTTGCCAACAACTATTGCAATTGTTGTTGCTTCTCTAAGAGACTTTGATCTCCCTCTAATAGCCTTCCTCTTGACTTCGCTTGCCTTGCCTTGATTCCTAGGGCTAGTAAGATGCCCTAATAGACCTTTGCTTGCCTTTCCTTCTGTTCTGCTTCCAAAATCAAACCCAGGAGATCCAACACAAAAAACCCTAACTTCAATCTTTCCAGAAGAATAGATAAGGCCTAGAAACACTATGACTTCTTTGACTTCCTCTTCTTCACACTTCCTTCTTGATTTCTTCTTCTTATTTTTCGCATAAGAGATGAGTGAGTTAGTTATCCAAATGGAGGACGAGTTCTTCTTACATAGACGCTTCCTCGAGGGTGGACGTGGTTCTTCATGTAGGCCGACTTGATAGCTCATTAAGCCGACTTGATCTTAGAGGTATTTTGACACTTTAAAGACAAAATAATTTTTTCTTTACAATTTACAATGCCCCCCATAGGGTCTTCAATATATGATAATGACTCTTATACCTAGGACAGACCCTAGAAGCACTCAATGGGTGCTTGACCTATATAAAATAAAAGAACTTGAGCATGAAACCCATGCTCCAATAATAATAATAATTTCTTTTTCATTTTATATTTACAAGAATACATTTCATACTTATGAAGACCAAACCTAGTTATACATTTTTCAACACAAACAAATAAAAATTAATTGAAAATGACATGAAAAGAAAACATATAATTGATAGTAAAACCGCTAGTAGAAAACATTTGTTCTTTAATAATAGGAGGTATTTATTCTAATGACAAACAAAAGAATTTGAATTTTTAATTAAAAAGTTATGCAAACAAAAAACATACCATTCATAGCAAACCAATGATACCATATTTAGTAGAAGGAATTTATACTAGGAGGCATTTATTCTAATGACAAACATCGTTTCCATTATAGGAATCTAGTAATAAATAGAAGCAATTTTTTTTTTTTTATTAATCTAAAATTTTGATAATTTTTAAGGATAGGAATATATTTTATAAAGAAATAAGAAATAAAAATAAAAATTGCTCCATAAACCATTTTTAATTTACATTAAATTTGTCATATTTTTATGTAAAAAAGAAATTTAATCATTTTATTATAAGTTATATTATCCTCATGATAATTGATATTGATTTTTTTTTTTTTTTTTGGTAAGTTGGCATTTTTCCATTAATAAAGGGGTGTTACATAGTTAGATTTCCAAAATTTATCAGCGTCACTCTAACTAGTTTGGTTGGCTAATATGTTAACTAGCAAAAGTTTTACATCCAACCATATAGATTGTGTAACCCATCATACCATACATCCAGAGATCCAAATAAACACCATAAACACATCAAAAGGATAGAAATTTACAATTTTGAAGACATCACAGGAGCAGGATTTTCTGGCCCAATGCACGGAGGTGTTGGGAACTTGAGTTCACACTTAATGTGATTTTCCATATGCTTTCAGACGACCTAGGTTGTCCTGCATTCTCCATTGATTCCTCTGAAGTTCATTAAGGAATGTGATGATCTCATTTCTATCATCATATTTCTCTCTTAGAACTTGCCCCAATAGCTTTTCAGTTGCCAATGAAGGTTAATGATTTCTCCTACCTCTAGTGTGCCCATGGTCTAGGAGCTAATGAGAAACTTCTTCCAAAACCTCAGACTGTGGCATTGTCTATCTTTCCTTATGGGCATTTCTCTCAAGCCTTTGAATATTCGCCTATGTGCATGGGAGGATTTCGGCCTAGTAGACAGTTGTAGCCTCTTGAGCAAGAGCCTCAGAGCGAGTCCTACTAGACTAGCCACACTTCCCAACACCTCGACAGTGATGGCCTCATTATCGAGGCATGATAAAACAGAAAATCCACAACTCTTTGTAAACCTCGCGAAGGCCACAAACATGCTTCCCTAAAGACCAAAGACATTTACACTTCAAGAATACAAACTGAAGTTTCTTGCAATCACAGGGGTCAAGACTCTCCCCACTTCTTCAAAACCACATACTAGATACCTCACTTGAAATCCCTATCGGAAAATTAAAAAATACTAGCATAGAACCAACACACTAGAGCCACCGCCATGAAATAAAGGTGCACAAGAGGTGAAGGCAATGGACAATCATCCCATAGAAAAACACAGAATTCAATAGGGGAGAAGTCCGATTGAGTCAACAAGGTACCCATGAACTCAACTAGAAAAGGGATAATAAGACCCGAAAATACCAGGCAACTCATAGAAACTAGATGACCATACATACAAAGCCAAAGCCATAGGGTTACCTCAATTTGCAGGTTGGAACAAAAGAGAAAGCCAAACCCTAGACTAGCTCCAAAATACTGAGCCACAGTGAGCCTCTGAACACTACTAGGCTTTGAATGATTATTAAAGGTTGGCTTCTCACCAACTTCCGTTTTAAGATTGGTGTCCACCAAGCAATGACTAAATACAAGTGCACTTTGAGACGAAAAGCTTTCACCTTTGTGAGGAAGCACACAGAAAACCTTTAGAAACCCTTTTATGTTCCAAGATTTCCTTCGCTGACTCCCTCAAAACCAAGATAATGCCTTTAGCCAAACCATAACTCAAACTCGCAACGATACCGAAGAGGCTCTCATGTGACTCGTGCTTGTCTTACTCCACATACATTCTTGAATAAACCATTTGAAGGATCTAGAAATTGCAGGCTAATAGCATGAGTCACAATGACAAGAATCATACTTCGCACATATAAAGCATGGGATAGGTCACACCACCCCTTAATGATCTCGAGAATTAGTGAGGTGGCAACCACCCCAATCCCCTCACTCACGTGATGATCCTCTACCCCATCCAGGAAAATTGAACTTTCATTTATATATTACAAAATTATCATTTTATTATATGATTATACTATTCTTATATTTATTTTTCTAAAATTTATATATATATATATATATAGATATAAAAAATAATTAATTATATATTTATATATTATAAAATTAATTAAATTCATGTTTGAGTTTACTCGATAAAATTATATAATAATAATAATAATATAAAAATTAATAAAAAAATACTATAAAATTCATACATTAATGTTTTATTATAATGATTTTAAAAAATTATGATAAATAGAAGCTAAAAACCATATTAAATTTAAATTCATGGTTTATCATTATTATAAGTGTTTTGATGTAAAAAAATAAATCAAGTGTGATTATTCATGAGTAATAATCCGAGCAGATCCACCCATAGGGTTCTATTCAATTTATCTCTAAGGGCATCAGAGAAATTTGACCCAATAACCTAATTATGATAAATAGAAGCTAAAAACCATATTAAATTTAAATTCATGGTTTATCATTATTATAAGTGTTTTGATGTAAAAAAATAAATCAAGTGTGATTATTCATGAGTAATAATCGGAGCAGATCCACCCATAGGGTTCTATTCAGTTTATCTCTAAAGACATCAGAGAAATTTGACCCAATAACCTCTTAATTAACAAAATACTTAACAACTGTAACTCAACCAACTAACTATCCCTTAAAACTAATTACATATAAACTTTTATCATAAATAACTATTCAATTTCATAAACAATTTAACAAAATTCTATTTTTAATTTTTTAAATCAACCCTTTAATATAAAAAGGAAAATGCGTACTCATGAATCAACCCATTATCTTGCCATTACAATGATAAAAAATAAATAACCTTAATTATTAAA
>APFE030343146.1:0-19044 GCA_000404065.3 Pinus taeda
TATATATATTCGCGTTTCCCCGTTTCCTCAAATTTGGGGAGGTCACGTTTCGTATCGCTTCCCGTTTCGGAAACTCGTTTCCGTTTCCCCGTTTCGTGCAACTTAGCTTGCAGGAGAAATAAGTGAACTTTACTCCCCTTCTGATCAAGGCTACTTTTGCAATTAAGTTGGTCAAAGGCACCAAATTCCATGATCAAACTAAACATATCAACACAAAGTATCATTTGATTCGACATCATGTGGAGGTCAAGACTATTCATGTATGCCATTGTTCCATAAACGAGCAAATTGCAGACATCTTCACCGAAGCATTTGGAAGAGAAAAGTTTGAGAGATTCAGAATGATGCTTGGAATCACAGGCACTCCTTCAAATTAAGGGGAGAATGTTACACACCTAATCCTCAAGGATCAGGTGAGAATTTTGTAAATAAGTAAATTGAGAGTTAGAATAGAAAGAAACCTTGGAATATGAATCCCAAAAGTCACATCTCCTCGTGTCATATAATCATGTTTACATTAATGCAAACACAAATAGAGAGTCATTCGACAAAAAATATACCTTTCATTTATCAATCAAACTCTTTTGCTTTGTATTAATTATTATGATATACAAAAATTAAAATTGTAAGCATTAATATATTTTTTTCTAAAATATTATGTGGAAATTTTGGTCTTTATTTATGAAAATAAAGCTGTTATTAGCTTTTTATATATTATTTTTTATGTACAAGATAAAATGTTCTATTACTATTATTTTTTATTTACCAAAAATAAGTTCTATTACTTTTTCATGAAATGTTTTGATTTTGACAAAAGGATCCATCTTAAATCCACATCTACCAAGTGCAAGACAGATAAGTGCGGAGTTAAGATAGATCTAAGTTTGTACTCTTGCATTTTATAATGGCTTTCGTCAAACCTTTAAATAGGCTTTATCATAACAAATACCATGGGCTATGCAATACCATGGAAATGTAAATCACCATGATTTAACCCATCAAATCACTAACTCAAACTTATACATAATTATTAACTATCTTTATAAAATTATACAAAATATTAATTTGATTTTTTATTAATGTTGACAAAATCACATTATATTACATTACACAACATCAAATCACTAACTCAAACTTATACATAATTATTAATTATTTTTAAAAAATATAAATTATTATATTATTATAATATTTATTTTTATGTTGAACCAAGTTCAATATTCACAATTACATTCACACACACCTTTAACGATCACTACGCATATTAATAGCTATAGACGCTTTAAGCTCAATTAATCATATTTATTTTTAAATAATCTTTACATTATTTAAATTTAATTTTATTAATGTATTTTTCTTTTTCAATATTTTTCAATTGGTTCCGTTTCAAATATTTAATTACAAATATCTTTATTTTTCTCAATATTATAAATCTTTAAATATAATCTATAATTTTTATCAAATAAATGTAATGTTGTATTCATATTTACCATGTATGTTATATCAATATTAATCATTTAATATGTATTTTATAAAATTAGATTCAAACCTTTTAAATTTTAACATTTAGATTGAACAAATTCAACAACATAAATTATAATACTTTTAAGATTAAAAATTGTTTAAACTTAACATTTTAAAACTAGTTTTTTTTTTTTTTTAGTAATGACCCAATGACTAGATTTATCTTTAATCTATCTTGTTTTTTTTTTACAATAATGATCCAATGACTAAGCAAAAGCGTGGTGGTCCCTATTTCCAAAGGACAAAGTGAAAACTCCCTTGATCACCTACTCCTTGAACCTAATCAACAAAAACTAAATATGTCATTTAAGGGAATCTAGATCTATTTTAAAAGATCAAATCTCGGGAAGTGCATACCTCTTTTAAAAAATAAAAAATAAAAAATAAAAAATGTTATTTATTTATTTTTAATTGGATTATGTTTTATTTCAACTAAGTCAAAATTTCACCCAAAGACTCCTTGAACCTAATCCACAGAAACTAAACATGTCATTTCAGGGAATCTAGATCTATTTCCGAAGTGCAGACCCCTTTTAAAAAAGAAAAATATAAAATATAAAAAGTTTATTTATTTATTATTAATTTAATTATGTTTATTTTAACTATGTCAAAATTTCACCGAAGAACTTTTTAAGGCAATCATAATTATTGCAAATTTTCTTTATTTTCAACTATATTTCAAACCGAATGTAATATGCAACGTTGCTGCTTAGTACCAGCATCTTATGCAAAAGTAATTGATAACAAAAGTTATTGTATCTAAGATAAAAATTCCCCTAATGCCCATGCATAAAGATCTTAAAATTTTTTAATTATTAAAACTTGTGATTTGCAAGGTTCCATTTTGTAGACGACATTACAATAGTTTAGATCTTCTTCAACTTTTGAATTTAGGTTTCTACATCATAATATTAAAACAAAAAATCAAAATATTTTTTTTTGCTGGGCAAAGGCTAAACTATTTATATTAAAAAACCAAAAAAGTATTTACAAGAGGTGTGAACCTCTGAGAGCGTGTGTTCAACTCTCTGTCAAAGCTTTCCCTATCAACCTGGATCTTCTGCTTATACAAGCTAGAGGTTACAAAAACATCAACAGAAATAGTTTTTATTGCGACATAGTCAGACATAGAAACAAGAAATTAACCCGGTCCACAAGACACATTACAAAAAACAGGGGTTCCATGCAGCATTGCGTCAAATGCTGGCCGCCTCCTAATGAAACTGAACCAAAAAGGAAAAATGTCGTGCACCTGAGACCATAGGCTTACCCTTGACGCTTCTGCCATTACTTGTTCTGTTGCTTCCGCTCCTCAGCTTCACGTTCCAGTTCACGCTTCCTTCGATCCTCTGCTGCACGTTCCGAGTCACGCTCCCAAGTCACCTCCATCCCATCCGAAAGGTCTTCGAGAAGATCAATACCAGGTGGCAGTTTAAGGTACAGAGTGTAGTCGAAAGAGTCCTCTGTCTCCTCATTCCTTATCTTGCTCTGAGGGGAGGAAGGCTTGCTACTTTGAACCTCCATTAGAGCCTCCGGTGGATTCTCAGACGTAGCCATGGGCTCTTTTCCTTTGAGGCTGCCAATTTCCTGTAAAGCTTCAGCCTGCTCTGCCGAATATCCAAGAGTGCTCTCCTCATCTATCCTGCTCTGTAACTCAGGGCTGTAAGAACTGTCAGCCGAATCCTTTAACTTAGTTGAATTGTCCGAGGAGGGAGGCGTCTTTTCCTCTATTTCAGCCTTCTAGCTATCGTCCTCCTCATCCTCCTCAGAAAAAATGACAGTAATCATGGCTTTTACCACAGGCTTATTCCTCCTTCGACGGTAATGAAGAGTCGCGGTCTGCACTGAATTGCTTATGTCTGAACCAGAGTGCCCCGAGTCAGAGGAAGGTGGCGAAGCAAAAGCCAGTGGTGAGATGCGCCTCGGGCTTGATTGGCCCCTGCCTCTTGAGCCGCCTCGCTGCCCAGAATTACGCCCCTTGCAAGGCCCAAGATACCCAGTGCGAGGAGCCATGATGAACCCAAGATACCCTGCTGCTCTCTGAGGACGAAGCCGGGCTTCCTTATGCCTCCGTCTGCCAGTAAGAGTTCCGTTGCAGAGGTTTCCCCGATGGCTCAGCAACCCAACGGCCAACTTCAAATTCTCCTTGGAAGAATGAGGACAAACCACAAGAATTGGACAGGGGATGGACTCGAGGGTGGGCTTGCTGCCCTCAGAGCCTCCCTCCTCAATTCTGACCTTAACTGCTAACCTCTCCAGACCAGAGCCGAACTGCAGACAGAGAATGAGGAATGTTTGCACCATTCTGAGATAACTGGCGTCGAAACCTTGGGAATTCAAATGCATTAAAGAGCCATAAAGGCTCGTAAATTCGCTTGGGACAGAAGCCAGCCCAAAACCCATGGTGACCACCTGTCTGTGGCGTGGCGACTTGTACGCAGCGCGTGGATAACGCATGAACTTAAATGCGTATAATGACACCCGCATCCGGGTAAAAATCAAAATATTAAAACAAATAGAATTGTTAAATTTTTTTAAGTAGGAAGATTTTTATAGTTGAATTCACAAAGTTAAGATTCAAAGGTGTTTACTTAAAACAATGAAAATTCTATTTTGCATTAAAATCATTTATAACAAAAATAACCACAACAAATGACATCAATCGGCTTTTATTTGCTCTCTATATTCTTAAATAACTAATGCATCTACACATGTTGATAAGTATTTATCTTGTATTATTTGACAACTTGATATTTCAAGGGCTTACATGACTCCCAGAGAAGTTGCCCATAAAATCAAGCAAACTATTAAAGGTAGCTAAAAATATTTGAAAGAACAACATTTAATATCATAAAATCAAGCTAGCTATTAAAGTGGGTAAAAATATTTGAAAAAACAACATTATATAATATTAAAGGAACACATAATTAATTATAAAAAAACATGTTCACTAAGGGATAAAGATTTATAATGGAGCGGACATTGTTTTTTCTTATCAACACATTATATTATTTTGAAATATGTTGTTAGTAAATAAATAGTTAAGTTTTAGACATTTCATATTTTTATGAAAAAAACAATAGAAAAATATTTATAAGTATTAGGAGACTTTAAGTTAGTAATAAATTAGATAGACAACAAATGTAAAAGTGAGACTACACTATCAGTTCCAATTAGAAATCAATTTATGAAAGTTGTATTAATGTAGGAAGAGACTCAAATGCAACAAGAATTTAGAGGAAGAACTTAGATTGCATTTTCAAAAATATCTTTATATTGATATAAGAAGTGATATGATATCAATGTGTTTGTTGGATTTTTTTAGTTATTGCAATAGTATTGGAGTCCTAGTAGTAAGGCTTAAAAAAAATTGTGTTAAAGATTTCCCATTATAATTTAGGAATATTTTATTTAAGTAGTGATATAATAATTTTAGATGTTTTGTTTATATTAAATAGATTATATATGTCAATATTATATATAAAGGTGAATATATATGTAAAGTGATTTCACATGTCCTGAAGATGAACCACACTGGGTGGTTTGAAAAGTGTCAACGAGAATCTTTCTTATGTGATTTCTTCTGAAAGATGTTATTATAATTTAAAATATCATATAATACAATTTGAGTGAGCCTAATGTTTAAGGGCATTTGTTTCCTCCTAAAATGTCACATGTTCAAAACAAGAGGGGATATCATATAATACAATTTGAGTGGGCCTAATGCTTAAGGGCATTGTTTCCTCCTAAAATGTCACATGTTCAAAACGAGAGGGAGGTAGAGTATGTATGCTTTCGTAGACTTAGCAGTCAAATCACTACTGCTCTACCCCCAATGGACAATGTGTGTACTATTATGACACTCATATAGATTTTTGTTTTTTTTTAATTTTTGATTTTTAAAATAATTTTTCTTTTTGACAAATTTTATTTATAGAGGTGGGTCCCTTGTCCCATAAACAAGGGGGTCCCATACACCAATTTAGTGTCTCCCTTGGATACTAATAATAATAATTAAACCACAAAACAATCATAAAATAAAAATATGATTGTTAATTTTTTATATTTTTCATAAATATTGAGATTTGCTGTGTGTGCAAGATTTAAATCTAAGAATTGTGGTTAGGTGAGACTTCATTTTCACTACCATTGCCAATTGGACTACCCCAATGGACAATGTGTGTACTATTATGACACTCATATATATATATAAATTTTCTTTTGGACAAATTTTATTTGTAGCCATATAAAATTAGTTATTTATTATTTTTTTTTTCCACAAGGAAAAATACGATGGTTTGTATTATAGAACTCTAGTTCATCAAGTCACCATATGTCAAGATACATTGTGAGTAGGATAATGTATTTGTTACCACAGAAGAAATTGTGGATATTATCTCAATACCATTGAGATTTGTTGTGTGTGCAAGATTTAAATCTAAGAATTGTGGTTTGGTGAGACTTCATTTTGACTACCATTGCCAATTGGGCTACCTCATTTTTTTTTTTTAATTTTTGATTTTTAAAATAAATTTTCTTTTTGACAAATTTTATTTGTAACCATATAAAATTAGTTATTTATTTTTTTTCTTTTTTCCATAAGGAAAAAAATGCTGGTTTGTAATATAGAACTCAAGTTCATCAAGTCACCATATGTCAAGATACATTGTAAGTAGGATAATGTGTTGGTTACCAGAGAAGAAATTATGGATATTATCTCAATAACTCATCTATATAAACTATCATCTTTAAAAGCTAATAAAAAAATAAAAATTCAAATTCCAAAAAATATTTTTAATTTTCAAAATATTATAATTATTTTTTTCAAAAACTTTAATAAACTTTATTTATATATATATATTTATTTTAAATTTTGCCACTGATTAAAAATCATTACCTACATAACCAGATATAAAAAATTAACCAACCAAAATATTTACCAGAAAAACACCAAAGTAACAGCGTTCTATATTTAACTTAATAATAATTAAAAATAAATAAATTGCGTCGAACAATATTGACCATAGATACATGCACGTTAAACTGCGTCAATGTAAAGCACAAACATAAGCAAAATAAAAGCACAATGATCAATAGTTTGCGTTATTCCTCGCCCTAAAATTATCAAT
Organism: Pinus taeda; assembly: GCA_000404065.3. Taxonomy (NCBI): domain Eukaryota; kingdom Viridiplantae; phylum Streptophyta; class Pinopsida; order Pinales; family Pinaceae; genus Pinus; species Pinus taeda. The sequence goes on from APFE030343146.1 coordinate 6,654, forward strand.
TCATTTTTAAAAAATTAAAAAATAATTCTATTTTTAAAGAACATTGGCGACGACATCCCTTTGACTCAGACCCGTGGAGACTCGAAAACGCCATCCATGGATGTTAAAGTCTTCTACAGAATTCTGTTAATGCTGTAATTCATACCCTAACGTCTGAGGTTCGATTCTCACTGTGGTTCTTATTGCCCTTGCAGTGTCGCGCATATTCGCAAGACTGTAAGGATCATAGGCTAATAAATAGTCGTGGGATTCACTGGGCTAACTTGTCATCTCCTGCAATTAAAGGTGAGTTGGTTCATGAATGCTGGGGATTTTATTCGTCAAAATTTACGGACACTTTTAAGTTTTATCACACAGTTCGATTATGCAATAATGCAAAATCTGAGGCTGAACTGCATGGAACATCATGTTATTGTAAACCTGAGAAATTTGCACATAATTCATGGTGTTGCTTTCGTGTATATCTTTACATGATGGGGAACTTTAATGAGGACCTCATTCATTCGAGCGCTGTAATGCAAATCTATCATGATCCTAAATTCTAAGGATCTTGGAACCTAATTGGTCTGCAATTTTTGAAGTAAAATATCGTTTAGCACATGAGCTCTCGAACAATTCTTGAACTTATTGACCAAACTATCAAGGTTTCTGTTACATACCATAGCTGAGAATTCCATTTTTTAATATATTATAACTGATCATTACATAATTAGACTATAACCATATCGCCAACTGGATACCGCTTTTATGTTTTCTTCATAATGGCTCTATCCTCGTTGGCTTCAATAAGCTGGCCAATCATTTGATTTATCGGTACTGAATCAAAAGAAGATTTTTTTTTCTAACTGCCCTATGTGTTTTGGTCCTTTTGTAAGTGATTTTTTAATCCCTTTTTAAATTGCTTGTTCAAGTTTTATGTTTCAAGCCCTTGATGATTTATTGTTCTACACAAATTTTGCAGTTTGAATGTTTCTCTTAATTTACATCAAGAATCCTATCATCCGTGTGAGCAGACCTGTCAAACTTGAGCATCTAATACCGTATGTTGAAATTCTGTAATCTCCTTGAGAGAGTATCCAGCAAAATTTGAGGCTGAACCGCATGGAACATCATGCTATTGTAAATTTGAGGAATTTGCACATAATTCATGGTGTTACTTTCATGGATATCTCTACATTATGGGAAACTTTAATGAGGACCTCATTCATCCGAGTGATGTAATGCAAGTCTATCATCATGGTAAATTTTGGGGATTCTGGAACCTAATTGTTCTGCATATTTTTAAAGTAAAATATCGTTTAACAGATTGTATTAAATTGGAAGCTCTCGAACAATCCTTGAACTTATTGCTTAAATTAACAAGGTTTCTGTAACTTAGTATAGCTGAATTCCTTTCATTTTTAATTTGTTATAACCGATTGTGCCATAAAAAGACCATCACCATATGGCCATTTGGATACTGTTTTCTGTTTTCTTCATAATAGTTCTATCCTTGTAGGCTTCAATAAGCTTGTTCAATCATTTGATTTATTGGTACTGAATCAATATAAGATATATTTTTTTTCAAATGTTCAGTTATTTGATTTATTGGCCCTTTGCTAAGTGATTTTTCTCTTTTTAATTTTTTTTTTCCAAGTTTTATGTTTCAAGCTCTTGACGAGTTATTGTTCTACGCAGAATTTTGCAATTTCAATGTTTCTCTTAATTTGCTTAAAGAACCCTATCATCTGTGCGAGCTGAAATGTGAAACATGAGCATCAAATGGTGTAGGTCAGAATTCTGCTACCTCCTTGAGAGGGTGTCCATATATTATGTTGAAAAGTGAATAATAGGCAGTGCAGAATATTTGTGGCAAATTGAATTTGAAGTAGCACTGAATCTTGTTGTATTGAGAAGAACAGAAAAAAGCACCAAGCACCAAATTGTATATGTTAAAATATTTATAAATAATAATTTTATTTTTTAATATTAAGGTGTAAGAGACTTTTTTCTTTTGTGTTTGTGGAGCAAGAGGCTCCTTGTATGCAGTTATTTGACTACTTAGTTTACAATTTTGTGTTTGTGGAGCGAGAGGCTTCTTGTATGCCGTTATTTGACTACTTAGTTTACAAAGGTATTCATACTTTACTCCTATCGATTTGAACTTGTGATTTCCATATATATTATTTGTCCACATAGTTTAGAAAGGCATACATACTCTACTCCTGCAGATTTGAACCTGTAATCTCTCTATATAGTAGCCGGATGCTTAGTTTTTTCTTCCAAGTAAAAAATCACATTTTATATTCAAGAGAGAATATAGAACACATTCTTCATGTGCCAAAGCACAATACAACAAAAAGGGATTAACCAGTAACCTCCCAAGTCCAAATTTTTTTGCCACTATCCATATGCTCACCATTTTTCATCCTACACTTTAAAAACTACTAATGACATCCAAAATGTTAGTCATAATTAGAGTCTTCCTGAGAAATTATAAAAGTACCAATAGTACCAAAAATAAATAAGTCTTAACCACTGATTCAGAGACTTTTTAAAACCCCTGTTTATCTAAGTACTTGTCTAATCAAATATCAAGTATAGGTTTCAGATGAGACTCCGTCAATAATTCCTTCCAATAGTAGAAAACTAGGATCTTGTAGCAGACTTTGTTTGGATAATGAGGTAGTTGCAATGTTGTTGTTTCTATACATGTGAGTAAAAGTGACCAGTGCAAACTGTGTTTTATGTTTTTTTAAGTGTATGGCCAGAGGCTGAAGAGTGCTATCTTAAATCTGCTGATCTTCATTTGTCCACTTAATCACGAGTATTGAATCACCGTAAATTTGCCCCCTATTGAGCCCTTTTGCACTTGCCAATTTCATAATGATCTAAGAACCATAAGCTCAGCATAATTATTAGATCCAATGCATAAACCTGCCTTAAACTCTGCATTAGCAAATACACGGTGTCTTGATGCTCGATCCGTGTATCAGATCCATATACGGATACAGGTCCATACAGATCCACGTAGGATCCACCATGTAAATAGTTCCTTCAAACCTGGAAGTGGATCCCATGCTCCTGAAACAAATCTTGTGCCAACTAGCCCTCACATGCTAGATCCCTGGCAAATAACATTAGATTTTTGGGTTTTTAATTTTTTTAATTTTTAGTTAAATTACTTATTATTAATTTGTAGGCTGTATAGCTGTATAAGTAAGTTATTAATTCCCCACGACAGGTGTCCAAACACAAGTATGATTTAGTTAATGGTTTGTCAGCAAAGGAGAAGGTGGGAGGGAACAATGTCCTCCACTTGGCACACATCCAGTGAACTTGATTTGAAAGGGGCTACCACCAAACACCACTATACCACCCTGTGCATTCAAGATGTTTGCAGTGAGAGTGCAGGTATTACTCGTTGGAGAATCGGCAATTTTGTAGAGGCTTTGAGGTACTGGTCTATTATGGAGGATACAGGGGTCGATTACTTGGAGGATATGGGCATTAGCATCGGGATAGGAGGTCCAGAGACCATGCAAAGCTTTGAAGGTCAAGGACTCGACCAGGTGGACGAGTTAGTGTCTTTCCACTCGCTATAAAACCAAGTGTTTCTATTCCATCCCTGGCTGTTTCCTGTTAATTTTTTCTGCTCCAAGTTTAGTAATTCCTCAGTTTTGTGTCTTTTTCTTTGGTACTGGGCTATCCTATACTGACATGCTTTGCATGCTATGTAAAGTTTTCAAAGAAAGGTGGGTTCCTTTTGTATAACTTGGTGTTGGCAATTCTAGAATGTATGCTCTTTGCTAGTCTTGGCTCCTTTTGGTCACGGTTTCCTATTAGTTCTTTTTCTCTCTGCCCATGTGGATAGACTCTAGTCCACCTCACTGTTGATTTTTCATGAGTTTCTAATCAGATAATTACTGCCAATGGTTTCTTCATTAATTCATCTTATGTCACATACATCATTAAGCAATTATACATAGAAAATCTCAATAGTAAAACAATAATGATAGTAGGATCATGAGAAGACAGCCAAATAGAAGACACAAATTTTTACCCTAGGGAAACCCTAACTAGGAAAAAAACCCAACAACCTTTTTCTTATGAGAAATTGTTCAATTCAACAAGAGATACAATTTGATATTCCTGTCAAACAAAGTCAAATGGACCAGCAACTAGCACAGGTAAAACCTGGTCAAACTGCCCACAAAACTGCCCTAGACAACGTGTGGCCAGACTGCTAGAGATAGGCTAAATCTCGGCCTCCTGCTGCTGCCCAGAAACCTCCCAAAAAAGTTTGGTCAGTTGGTTAAAGCCTGTGCCCCACACATACAAGGTCAACACTGGTCAAAGCCTGGGCCTTGCAGCCTACACATGCAAGGTCAACGTTGGTTAAAGAAGTGATCTATCACAGAAATTCGTCTTGGAGAATCTCGACCTTTTTCCTCAGATTTCTCTCTTTCTCCTTCGTACATGTGAACAAAAGATTAGTGCTTGTGATGATCTGAATTGTGCCCAAATGGTTGAGGACAAATGACAATATATAGTGAATGAGGGAGGCCGAATTAGTGTGTCCTTAGCTGGGCCGACTTGACCTTTTGGAGGAAAAAATTTGAATTTCAAAATTTAGTGTTTCCCTCTTTTTTTGGAGCCAACTTGAATTTAAATTTATATTTTCCTTCTCTTTTTATTTTGCAGGCTTATACGATACATGAATACCGACTGTAGCTACCAAAATTCAACACTCCCTCTTAGCTAGGGAGTTATTCACTTTGACTTCTTAAAATGTTCTCTTGTTGAAAATATTTCTCCATCTCAAGAAAAGGTTAAATGAGTTAGCTATGTTGATGTATCCATCCACATTATGTTCTATTCCAGAACCATGTGGAAAGCATCCCACATCAACATCATGTTAAGGAATCTAGTCGCCCACTACACATATCCCCTTTGCAAAGGATCTAGTCATCCACGAGCCAATTACCCATTGGCTAGTCAGGCACCCCCTGACACAAGACTAGTCCTTGTTTTACCAACCCACCAAGTTGTCACTTGGAACCATGTCAGGTACACCTTGACAAATGGTGAAACATTGGGCCCATTTACCATCCCCAAGTGTTGTCGCATGCTATTGAATGGAAAATCACCTTGCCCGATGCTATAAGGCACTTGCTCAACCCACTAGCCAAATAACCATTGGTAATATGGTTAGGTAACCCCTGAACAAGGGAGCACTCTGGGCATTGATGTTATCTGGGCCAATCTCCCTAGCCACATTACATCGTCCCCAGTCAATACCCATGACTTGTCAATATCTTGACCTAGGGAGAATCTCCACTGCTTGATGCTACAACATCAACACTCCCTTTAACCAAGGGAAGCATTCTCAACCACTCCAAGATTGCCCCTGAAGTATACAAACTTCCTCCTGGGATAGAGGCTTTGTGAGAATGTTAGCAACTTGCTCGTTTGTAGAAATGCATCGGAGCCTCACAGCGCCTGTCTGTACCATATCTTGGTATTTGATCCCAATGTGCTTCGACCTTTCATAATGGTCATCTCCAACATCTGATCAAACAATCCAACAAATAACTTCCAAAGCCATACTACTTCCTAATTTGCTAAACGAGCGGCAATATACTCTGCTTCAGTAGTGCTATCAACTTCTTGCTTATCATAGCAAACCCCAAGCTTAATTATCACATTAATGTGTTCTTCCTGACTTCAACGCTCTCTGGCTAATCTGAACCTTGGCTGGGTGCTCCCTTTGCCACTCAACTTCTTTAGATTAGTTATCATGGAAGTGGCCATGGACTGTTTATCCATCATCCCAAATCTTTGAAGGATCATAATAATGTGCTTCCTTTGACCAAGGAAAATCTTACCCGACTTCTTCCCTACTTCTAGTCCCAAGAAGTAATGTATCCAACCAAGATTCTTCACCTCGAACTCAGAGGTCATCTCCCTCTAACATTGAAGCAGGGTTTGACTACTCCCTCTGAAATGTGAGTCTTTCTGCTTCTGTCAAAAATAAGTCACAAGATCAACCAAGACTCATTCAATATCCATCAATCCAAGAATACCATGCCCGAGGTCCGTACAAAAGCTTTCTTCAGTCTATAGACATGAGATTCCTTCTCATGTACCTCAAAGCCCTGAGGTAGCTCTATGTACACTTCTTCTTCCCCAATTACTCCATTGAGGAATGTGATCTTCGCATCCACCTGATGTAATATCCAATAGAAGCAATAGAAATAATAGTTCTAATAGAAGTGTACCTAACAATTGGAGCAAATGTCTCCTCATAGTCCTCTCCCTCTTTTTGGGAGAACCCTTATGAATCTCACTTTGTATTTCTTTATGCTGCCATCCACCGTCTACTTGATCTTGTATATCTACTTGGAAGTCACCATTGACTTCCCCTCAAGTCTCAGTCACAATCATGGCATCCCTCAAACTTGTTGATGTTGGCACGAAAATGACAGCAAGATTGAGACCCTAGGTTCGGGCACAAGGGGCCAACAAGGCTCCGCTGTAGTCTAGAGCCACCCCAACTTTTTCACCTTACCTAGAGAAGGTAAGAAGTCTCACCTGAGGCGTGCTGCGATTGAAGGTAGATGTGGGTGGAATTAGGTACTAAGGGAGTCATACCAAACGGAAGAGACCAAAATATAGTAGCCTAGCATACAAACTAACCAGATCACAATGATCTACTCATGCTATATTAGGAAACTATCTAACCAGATGCATTCATTAAAATTTTTAAAGAGTTAACACAATGCTTAAAGACACAAGGTGGTTCAAAACAGTCTTCTCCATTAATATAACTTAAAGTAGTACTTAAGGCTCAAGGCCTGATCATTAACAACAAGAATAACACAACCAACATAAACTAATACAAACAGGATCATGGAGTCGTTCGCATTACTCCGCAACACAGGAAGACTCGAACTATCACAGACTCACTCTATTGACTAGCAACAACCCTCCTTTGCTCTTTCTTCTGCTTTTTATCCCATGTCATCCGCCCAGACTGCCAATTCTGCTTTCCTTTTGCTCTGTTGCCTTCATTCTTGGCTGCCTTTGCTCTTCCCTCGTTCGACTGTCCCTGGTTCTTCCTGCGACCTCTTTGTGACTGCCAGTCATCCTTCATTTTCTAATCTTCCCTAAGCTGTCAACTTCGCAACTCCAACTGTCATCTCCGCCACTTGTCATCGACTTCTTTCTCCATAGAATCTCAAAACGAAGGCCCCAACAAACCCCGACTATAGTCCATTTATTTGTCTTCGAGTCAATCTTCCCTTGGTGCTGTTGGTGTGGTTGACATTTCTGCCAGTGCCTCTGCTATTACTGCTGTGTGTGCTTCCCCTGGTGGTGGTGGTGGTGCTTCTTCCTAGCCTTCTTTTACAAACGAAGGCCCCAACTCCGACACGATAGCAATTGTCCCCTGACAGAATTGAGTGTAGTTATCCAGTGTTGCTTGCCAGGGTTCGGTGATTGCCGCGGCTTGCTTGATGAACTCTGTCGTCATGCTAGAGGTTGGTTGGGCTGGTCGGGTGCTCATTATGGAAGCCACTGCTCCTCCATTTCTTCACTGAGGTCTCACAAGGCATTGACATGAGTTCGGATTGGCGGTCGGAGATTGCAAAGCGTCTATTTTGTCTTCGTCGATTCATTCTCGATTTGCTGGACGCAGACCTCCAGAGAGGCTACCTTTGTTTTGAACTTCTTCCATTGATCCTTGTCCTTAGAGCTCCTGATGTCGGCGAGTAGTTGATTAATTCTCAGGCGGAGCGGGTAGACTGGTTGATTTTTCTTTGCTAGACTGTTAGATCAGTCATGGATTTGTTGCATCAGTGTATACCCATCATTCAAAGCGTCGAGAATGGAGGCTTTCAGAGCAGCTGTACCGGTGATCTTCTATTCAATCTCATCGACATACGCCGTGGAAGGATCTGGTAGCACCTTCCTTGCAGTGTGGAGGCTCTGTCTGAGTTCTCTGTTAGAGGAGATCAACTTGTTGCATGTAGCTTGGATGTAGTCGCAACATTCGACCAGGGTGTAAGTGGAAAAGTCTTTTGGAGCTTCAATGACTACATCAGAGATGGCTGGCCAAAGAATTTGGAACTGTGAAGTGATCTGATCAACCTGTTTCTGCAGTTGTTGATGTTTTTGGTGGAGCTGGTCTAGTTCGGCTGTAAGGGCAGCAATTTGCCATTGTTGTTGCTCATGGTTGGCGACAAGGTCATTATGAATTTGTGTAGTGCTTTGCGTGGCTTGCTATATAAAAATAAACAACTAAGCTGACAACCAGTTTTGGAGGTCATACTGGATGGATTCGGGAATCGGCTCTGTAAGGGCTGCCTACTAACAACGGATTTATTTGAATGGTCGTGGGGCGATGTGGCTTGCTGCGAAGGTTCTGCAAATTGGGGTGTTGTTGGTATAGAAACAGGATTTGGTACAAGTTACAACAAGGGAATTTAAAGAAAAGGGGGCCACAAGGGGCTTGATAGCTATAAGAAGTTGTTGTGATACGACGGGCATTGTGCTCAATAGTGGGCTCGACTCTAATAGCAGGGATAGCATGGAGGTGGTGACATTTTCTCCACTGGGGACTGTCGTGGCAGACTGAACAACAGAGTCAACCTCCATATCTTTTGTGCCTAGCAGTGTCCCATAGGGAATGGTATCTAATAGGGTTGCGGAGGTGGACGTGGTGTGCAGGGATGGGTCGTGCGAGTTCGGTGAAACTGTGGAGGTGGAGGGTGGGAGTTCTTCTATGATTGGTGAGGCCATGATAGTCTGGGGTCCCTCAATGGTGAGGTCGACGATTTGCACTAAAGGGTTTTACTTTTGCTTCTTGGTTACGGTTGGGGGCTTGGTGCTTTTTGTTTTCCGGGTTGTTATCACTGGGCTGGGACAGGTTGGGCTGTATCAACCTTTCAACCCAGTGATAACATTTTGGTGCATTTGCAGGGAGCCGAAAAGCTCCTTTTTCCGGGATTCTCTTCGAGTTTCTTCTTTCTGATTCTTGAGGGTAACAGGAAATCAGAAGTTCCAAAGGTTGTGATATTACCCTGGCGACTCCACTCTTAAAGAATACTGAAGATCCAAGTTTCATGGTGACTCCACTGCTTGCAGATTAATAGCTTGAAGATTTTCAAGATGAGTTCTATTGCAAGTCTATTCCAGTCATTAGTGAAGGTGAAGTCTCTTCCATTTATTAGCTCAGGTGATGGATTTAGTTTTTATTCTGAGTTGCCGATATATGATCCACTACTGATTTTGTTCAAGCAAGTTAAGCAGCGCAAGCATCGAATCCGCTGTTTGACTGGTTATACTGGAGATTTTATATTACTTGAATTAAACAGGTCGATTTTCAGATGTTAAAGTAGGACATAAATAAGTTTGCTGGGAAAGTATTTCCTTCAGCTTTAGGTTACATTTTGCAGTTGTCAATTCCAGCTGGTTTGCAGTTTGCTTTTCATTTTGGTGAAGTGGGTTTGAATGTAGTCTTCAGATGGGATCAACCCAATGGTCAGGGAATTGGTTTGCTGGTTGTTTGCTGCACCATAGGGGCAGAACATCCCCATTGGAGCGAATGTTATCCAATAAATTTTAGCTTGATTAGTTATATTAGTCAAGGTTTTCCACCACTAATCCTACATCTATCTGCTGTTTTTTTGAAAGAGGTTGCTATGCTTTATATTTGAAGATTTAAGGAGGAGGAACAGGTCCAATTTTATTTGTTTTGGAGAAATTCTCTAAAACCCTTTTCTCTCACTGATCCCATTTCATCCTTTAGCCACATCTCATATTTAAACTCTAGTCGTGTTTCACCCATTTCTAACTCTAGCCGCAAACCCATTTCTAACAATAGCCGCATTTCCACATTCCCCTTTGAAATACTTCAAAATAGTGTTGAAAATGTTGGTATGGGGAAAATATCGGCGAGGGTCTAGAAAATATCTTATCGGCAATATCGACGAAAATATCGGCAAATATCGGCAAGCATAAAAATGCATAATATATTCATTTTTTTTTTCTTCAGATTTCTAAACATATAAAGCAATAACAACATGAACTAAACACATTGGCACATAAATATGAAGAAGGCATTGATATATATGATGTCAAATAGAAATGATACATCAAACTTCAAAGGCGATACCAAATCCTACTGATCCCTGATAATTGTCTAATCAAGGACTCAAACAAAATAATATCACATATCCTGCTGATCCTTGATAGTGATAATTGTCCAATCAAGGACTCAAACAAAATAACATCACATATATAAAACTTTAAAAGTATTTCATCATCATGAGTTATAAACTTATATGTAGCAAAAGTTGCAAAACAAATAAAACTAGCAGCTATCTATCTGAGACCATTGGCCTCTCCCTAGCAGCTTTCTTTCTGTCTTGTTCAGCAATTGTTTCATGAGCTTTTTGTATAACCTCTGCACTAGAAACCATACAAGGCATTACATCTGCATCATATGCAGAGAGTCTAGCTAGATGGTATTTCAATCGTGTAACCCCTCTTGACATCTTGGTCCCACACAAGTTGCATGATATATATGCTTGATTTGCCCCACCAACAGCCTCCCCATACTTCCAAAATGGGTCCAAGGCTTTTGGCATATTTGACATTTGTAGTGAACTAATTCAAACCTAGGGCACAAAAAAAAACAAAAAATTGGCATTAAACCCCCCAACACAAAATGAAATAATAAGTAATGACCACCTTATTCAAAAAAAATTACTACATTATTTTCATTTTGCAATGTGAATGAAAAATGGCAATAAGAGGGTGCATAAGAAAGTTGAAAAAAAAATGAAGCTTGCTGTCCAAATATGGAGAAAACCCTTGCATTGGTTCATGGGTATGAAAATCATAGCAAATGGAAAAAACAAAGAAACAAAATGTTGGTAGGCAAAGAGGGAAGCAAGCATAACCCTAAATCTATGAAAAAATCATTAAGATAGGGTTTTTTAAGAACATACCTGTTAATGGAAGAAATGAAGTTTGTCTCACTATTCTTCAATCTTTGATCCACAAAAAAATCTTAATTGGTGGTGATAATCGTTGTTTGATCCTCAAATCCTCCTTGACAAGCACCACAAAACTCTTTCCCTTCCTTCTCCAACACTGAGAAACAGAAATGAAGAAAAAAAACCAATTTTTCCTTTTTGTAGCTGCAGCAAAACACACCCGGTGATATTTTATATCGTCGCGCAATATTTTGCCGAAATATCACCAATATTTCAGAAATATCACGATATTTTTGGGAGCTGAAAATATTGCGATATTTTCTCGGCGATATTTCGGCTCGCCGAAAATATCGCGATATTTACGCTATTCGGCGATATTTCGGTGATATTATTTACACTGCTTCAAAACACCATAAATATATCGCAACCTTTTTAAAAGGTTGGGACTTGTAGTTTATATCGCAATTGGTCTTCTCCCTTATCCACAACCATATCCACCTGTATTTCTACCTGCCGATTGCGATGTCGCAATAAACCTGCCATACGTCTCTGCTGATATCACAATTCCTCCCCGCTGATTGCGATATCATGATAAAGTCCTTTCCCCGCCGATGTGATAAATCCCTCCACCGCCGATTGCAATATCTGTAGAAAAGCTGTGATAGGTTAACCCGATAATGCAATATAAATCAAAGCAGAATAATATAACCTACTTCTACTACCAATTTGGGGAAGCTTAAAGATTGAGCTGAACAATATAACCAAAAGAAGAAGAATCAATGGCACAATACACATGAAAATACTTTGGGGAAAGTCTCAGATAAAAACCCCACACTATTGTATTATCATACATGGTGGAAATACATAGGAATTATACAAAGCCTTAGCTCTCACAGCTAGCCAGCTCGTAGTGCAATCCTCACAGATGCTCACAGGCAATCTTAGCTTCTCTCCAGTCTTCCTCTCTACCCTCCAAGCTCCTATATCCTTGCGCTGTTCCTTGTGGATAATTAGCCTATTACCAAGTGGAAAAACAAGCCTTCAAAACTGCGCAATCCTCAAGGATGAATCCTTGACTGCATGCATGAGTTTTCTCAATGAGAAAACACATGCAACTGATAGTACACTGTCCTTGAACATTAATCTCAACCAGGTCTTTCTTAGAATAGACATGCATGAGTTTTTGATGAGGGAATCTTCAGTTAACTGGAGTAGCACTAGTTGAGTGCATTAATGTATCAACTAACTGTTAACTCACTATTAGTTCCTCAAACAGTTTGGAACTAATTTAACTGGACTAAACTCAGTAAACTAAGTTAACTAATTACAATTCAAATATAACTCAATCTTATCTCCTTAATTTAAGGGATAACTCTTGCATGACTTCAGAAAGACTTCTAACTTGAATT